>JBBPMM010000038.1:0-115496 GCA_038090335.1 Solioccasus polychromus
ACCATATTTGGACCAAATCACATGACATAGGGGACAATTTTGTAGCCAAGAGTATGTACTATCTTTCTCTCCAGCAAAGCTTGGTGTGATTATTCCAGGTGATTGCAGTGCGCTTCGCGCACTGCATTAGGGTTAGTTATTGAAAGGGTTTTGGAGGTCACTGTATTGTATGACAGTGTATGACATTTGGCTATCTATGAACACAGCACTCAACGTTGAGCTGACCTCATATGACTGACCATATCTTGCATCTGAAAAACACCATGACCCATTAGCTCTTAGAAGAAAAAAGAACCCACATCCTTAATGAGCTTACAGCTTCTTCTGTTTGTTTTTGTGAACAGGACTGATGAGGAAGGGTGCTCTCTCCTCCAAGTATTGATATACATGCTTGTAGTGCTTGATGGTATCCTACTCACTGTTTTAAGGTAAGTCGTGCTGGTACATGCAGGAATCAGGTGCATATATTCACTAAAATGAAACCTACATGGTTTCTTGGATCTTCTCATATGTGAGCTTGATTCTTTTTCTGTCATCATCAACATCATCATCATCATCATCGCCACAATCACCAAGTTCTAGGAACATGCCCTGTTCAAGGATGAGTCAGACAAAAATCACCTCATTGATGTTGCAGTACATGTTGTACATTCACATCAATGGCAGCAACTGATCATTCTTTATTGCTGATGGCCATGCACCCAGATTTGGGGCATTTATCGCCATTGAAGGCCTCAATGTATGCATGCTTGGATGCATCTTTGAGGCATAGAATGAGCTTCTGTAACAATGAGATAAGCATAGAGACTGTGAGAAAAAAAAATACATGCAGAAGGGGGCCAGAGTTTTCAGGCATGAACTCAATGACATACATGGGCCAGCCCTTGAGGATGTTGTCAACCCTGAGTGTGAAGATGTTCCCATAGATACATGCATTGGCAGTGGTGTGGTCATTCTCAAACGTGGCTGTCATGAACTTGATGATGATTGAGGAGCAGCACCAGGCACATATACCTACAGTAGGTGGAAACCAGCTGTGGCCAATGGCAGAAACACCGAGATAAACAGACACCAAAGAACCAGACCAGGCTCTGTAAGACAATGGCAACATGTGGGTACAAGATCAACTACCATATCTTATAAGGAGTGGTGGGGATATACTACAGTACACATGACTTGTGTGCCAACAGACTTAGCACTAGACCAAGATAGTTCATGATGGAGACTGCCTGAAAAAATGATCCAGCAGTGTCAGACTCTTTTTTGGGATCTTTTCGTCACAGATGCCTGGTACATAGGTCAAAGGTCAAGGGACTCAATGTCTACCTTGCTGACTTTTTCATTAGAGCCTTAATACAGGAAGACTGCTGAGCTTCTCTATTGCCTACATCGATTGTCAATATCCAGGGACTGGAAATGGTGAGAAAAGGGAGGGCAAGTCTCATATGTGGTCTTGTGCTGATTGCCACCAGTCCATCGATAAACTTTTATTGTTGTGTTTATAGTTGAGTCATGGGTTACCATTTTGCCTTGGGGTGTGTGGCCAAGGTTGCCACATGAACCTTGACTGCTAAGATACCTAGTTATTCAACCATCATGGAACTACATAGATTGTAAAGTGCACGAATTCCCCATACCTGAATATGCAGCAAACATGGCTACAGCAGTGGCTGCCCCTGTGCCAGTGACCATTGCAATGGAGGACTCATTGCTTGGCAAGTCAATGGGCTGTTTTGTCATGGCACATGCCCATGAAGTTAGTAAGTGGCATTTTTTTTGTTTGCTTAGCAAGTAGTTGCTCATTGCAACTCTAGTCCTATTATATATACATCAAAGTTTCTTTGTGCAAGCCATCATAGAAAACCCTGTTGATCCACTCAAGAGTCAGTATGCACCATCATTCCTTGCTATGTACCACATCTTGTCGACAATACTGCAGATGATAATGACACAGTACTCAATTTATCCCCAACTTTGTGTGCAATTCTAGTCAATTTGGTTGATTGGCTTCTCAGCAGTGGTTCAGACATTATTTACTGCATGGCTTTGAGTTGCCGACAATTTTCGGAGACAGATCATCTTTGGTACTATCTTGACATGTGGACCCCACTCCCCTCTGGTGTCCAATGTGATCAAGGAGCTCGATGAGGCTTGTGCTCTTTTTGAAAGCCACTGGTCACAGCCATAGAGCACTCATAAGATCTACCTGTCATTCTTGTTTTGCTCACCAGACCACTCTTGCAGCCCATCCTGACCAAATTGAAGGAGAAGGCCCACAATGTGCTGGTGACATCCCAGAATGAGAGGCCGACTGGAAACTTGGTTGTCAGTTAATGAAGACACTGATGATGATGGCAAGCTGGCAATCTTTGCTGGGCAAATCCAGTTTGTGTCATTGAGACATCTGCCTAAGCTGAAGCAAGCACCTGAAGAGGCAGGTCCCTCTGGGTTACCTGAGCTGTCCCCCCAAACCAACTGTCTCGCAGTTGTATCAACCTGAGCCTTTGACCTCAGGTGTAGACTGCTGGGCTCACCCCAAGTGAGAGCTGCACTATTCAGTCCTGCCTGGAGAGTATACAAGCATGCAGTTGCAGATCATACCCCAGTGGCGACCACAATGTTCCCATTACACATACATGCCATAACAGCATTCGTTGACATCTGCGACGTCTCAGCCATCACCTGTTCCTCAATATATGGCACACGACCACATGGGAACATCAGCGTCATCATCCTTCTCCTGGGCCCACCCATCCTCATCCCAATTCGGTTCGACAAGCTATTCGGCTGCTAGCGGGATGCACCACACTAGGCTAGCTGACTAAACCTCTGCACTTTGTGGCTTTTCCCCAGTGCTACAAGATATTATGGTAGTGCTACACTACGTACAGGTCAAAACTATGATAGTAGAATATAAGTATTACATCGTGACGACAGGATTTGTAACGTGACGATGAAGCGACGCACATCGCTGAGTCGAGCGAACGACGTCACACCACGCTTTGTCGTATCGATGACTCAACGAGCATGTGCCGAGAGCAGCTGAGCATAGGTCGGCACGACGATACTACTGCGACTGCCATATCGGGCATCAGCGGAGTTTGACAATTTTGGTGATGCCACAAGATCCATACCTGCTTCAACCTGGGTTAGATATGGTGCGGGAGAAACTGTATTTGGCTTCTATCCACCAAACAACACTCGTGGAGGACATCTCATATTTGTTACCTGGCATATTTGGCGTTTCCATCCCAGTCATCTATGGTGAAAGGCACCGGTCTGTTGGTCGACTCCTGGAATGCATTCTAACAGGTTCAAGCGATGTTATAGTTCTTGCTTGGACTGGTTACTCGGATAGCTACAATAGCTGCCTACTCATGGGCCTCAATAATCTATCACGCCTTGCTCCGCAGCACATTCCCATGCTCATCGCGACAGCCATGATGAATCACATGGTCGATGCATTACGTTCCTCGTCTATCGACCTCTCCCAAGTAACGGCGTTGTACACTCGTCTCAAAGAACTTCACTCTCCATTCCTGGCCGCCAGTCTTATGCGACTTCCCGGAATCGGTTTTCCTTCACTGAACCGTCACGAGGCTCGAGACCGGAACCCGTAACGAACTTACAGTATACGAATATCGTGCAGAGACCCCGACCTTTGGGGACGTAAAGTTCACAACTGCGGATGATCTAACTAGGATGGATATTCTCTACATCGTTCAGCCCAGGACCCGCATATTGTGCCAGCAGGAGTTCGTAGAAGGTGCAGGTAAACTCGATCCAACGACTCAAGCACTCCGGTTCGTCGCTCGTCTCAGACAACCGTTTGGTTTCACCCGGTGTCACATGCATGGCATAGACGCATCGCAGTGGACAGTCTCATCATGGTTCAAATTCGTGAGGAGGTGCCACTGAGCGACTCGATATATAAACATTGAGACGATCGAAGTACGCTAGCTTGACATAGTGGGCCAGATCGTGATACAGGCGGCTCAAAACGCTTCTGTAATGCGATGCGTACGATGTCTATTGTGCGTCGTGATCTCAGGGCACGATTCTGGTTCGAGTCGTCGGGAAGTTGTTTCGGAAAGATTAACTCTATTTGTTCAATGCTGTTAAACGTGTGAAACAAAACATTGTCTATTTTGGATTTTAGCGCTCTTATAACCAGGACACGTATGTCACTACGTTCACTGAAAATCCCAAGAATACGCCACTCCGAGTCAAAGAATGGTGAGTTCTGCAGTATGTATTAGAGTCTGGCGGTACTGATAAAGACTGAAGAGTCGTGTGAAAACAGTCCTTCTTCCAGTGTTATTTGCCGACAGACAGAAATTGCTACTCGAGAAGATATATGGGCGATTGCATTTCTCGTTGACGGGATTCACATCGTAAGCGGTGGCAAGGAAGGGAAGATTCGACGTTGGCAGGTGGGTGATGGCAAGGAGGTGGGAACGCCGATGGATGCGCAAAAAGGAGCCATTTTCAGCATCGCTGTATCACGAGACGGGATGTGGATCGTGAGTGGCACTCATGGCGGCTTTGTGACTGTCTGGAATGTGGACAACTACAAAAAAGCAGCGGAGTTCAAAGGACACAGTGATGGGGTACGTGCAGTTGATATTTCATCCGAAGGGACGAGGATTGCAAGCGGATCGTTCGACTTGACTGCCTGCATCAGGTCTTTCCCAAAACTCAGAGCTGGCAGTGGTGGGCGACTACTTGGTCCTATGCGACACGACGGCGCCGTGGTTGCGACTAAGTTCTCCCCGATGGTCGCTTTCTCGCTACTGCAACATGGAACTGCGATTCCACTCGCATCTACGACAGTCAAAACGGAAGCCTCCTCTTCGACTTCCCTATTCAAGTCGGGTCAATGTTGAACGAGTCCCTCGCATGGTCTAATGATGCAAAGCAACTCTTTTTGCTGTCTCACGATTGCAATATCAACTGTCTCGACACATCCGAAGGGGCAGTCCTCTCTCGATGGCCCATTCATATTAGAGACCTCCCCACGTGTATCACCCTGGCTAGCGACGGCAGATCCACCGCAGCCGCCGGAAAATCATCTATCTCACTCTGGGATACTACAAGACAAATTCAACTTGGCCCTATCATCGAGCATACAGCTTCTATCGCGTCAATAGCGATGTCAAAAAACTACGATCTTGCGATTGGGGGAGGCAAAATAATAGCCATCCACAATCTCAATATCCTTTCTTCTTGGACTAGCTCCGACGTCGTAAGTACGATTACGAATTCCCACTTTGTGGGTGCATTCTTCAGTGAATCCGACCTTAAAATAGGGTTCATCCTGTATGGGAAGCAATTCCTCAGCAGAAGAGACTAGTGCTGATGGGATCGACAAGGCCCCTCTTAATCAAGGTGAAGATTCAGGTACGTCGATCGCCACACCCTCTTGATTTCACTGGTCCATTATTTTTTTCACTGTTTTATCAGAGGAAATTACGGTCTATCTCAAAAAAACGATTCAACAACTCCGTGACGAACTTAAGTCATCCAATCGTGCTGCTACCCTAGAGAAGGATCGCCTCAATAATACTATTCAATCCCTTTTGGCACAGAACAGATCTACTAGTGTGTTTTTGTGCAGAAAAATTATGCTTTATTCAACACTTTTCGTCAGACGCCCATCTCGAAAACATCGTCCGACAACATTCCGATGAGATGGCTGAATTAAAACGGAACGCTGATAAGGAGAAGGATGACCTAATACAGGTTATCTATGCACACGAACAGTAGCATGAATGTGAAGCTTTGTATGCCCAAGGCCACACAGTTAAAGCTGCATTGTCGCTCCTTGAGGTCGAGAAGACAGCGGGGGAGGCAGTAAGAGCAAACAAGATGGTTATGGACTGGATGTCTGGTGAGTTTTTACATTCCGCATTGGAGGAGATACACGATCTATTCCAACTGTTAGAGTTTACGCGTCGTTGCATATCGACGCTGGAAAGACGTGGTGATGAAGCATCGAAGGGAAAGAAACACGAAGACGCGATTTTAGCCTATTCTACTGCCTTACTCCTTGTTCCGTCTTCCCCGAACACGGTGTTACTTAAGTGGGCAAGCGTGCTGCTCATCCATGGCTCAGCAAGTGAAGCATTTGTTGCCGCTGATAAGGTAGACTTTATGCAATAGTGTAAGGTGTGTATTGACCATTTTTCACCTAAGTTCAAGCTTCCGAGGTTTATCATATACCGGGCAATCTGCGACGTTCTGGAGAGGTATGGCCGCCATAAGGAGGCGATAACATGTTTTAAGCAGATGCAGAGAGAACTCCAGGAAGACAGTGGTCCCAACGAAGAACAAACTCAATGGGAGCTCGGTGTGTGATTATGATGGCGATGTATTTGAATTTGGCTTAAAAATACTTCCAGATTTTCGAGGTCGTTGTGTTGATAAGCTGGAGAAGTTGGGCGATGCTGCAATGAACTCAAAGGACCTTCATACCGCCATCGAGCGCTACTCAGAGGCACTGACTCTCGATTTGCCCAATCAAATTGTTATCCTTGTTAAACGGAGTAAAGCACGAACTCTCATTGGTTCATGGGAAGATGCTTTTGTTGATGCCGAAAAAGTAGCGATCGAATTTCTGGTCGCACCAAGTTGATACCACTTACACATTTTTTTAAGGTGATCGAGCTCGACCCATCGTCTCATAGGGGGTACGAAGAAAAGCATGCTGCATTACACGGCATCGGACGCTACAGGGATGCTTTCGAATCGTTCGAGATGATGCTCTTAAAGCTCGAGCAATCTCATGATCCGCTTGTGAACCGTACGTTAGTTATATCATGTCGCGCAACTCACTCTGAACATATTCTGGTGACAGAGCTTCGCCATCAATATTTTAATGCCACCCCAATTATTCAGAGGGCAATCGAGGAAACCATTCGCGACATGCCACGAGGGCTTATAAACACGACTTCCGGCCGTTTTTACGACAAAAAACAGCTGGCTACATCGTTCAAGCAACTCCCCATCTATGACGAGCTTCGATCTTCAATGACCACTCGGATCGACCATGCGCGTATTTTAAACGAAGTGAAGAGATACTTTCAATACGTGATGTTCTCGCACAGATGGGAGGACGACGAACCTCTCTATGAGGATGCCCAGGACATTTCTATCTATGAATTGAATCGATCCTCTCCGAACATCAAACTTCAGACATTGTGCGCCCTCGTCCGCCAACACGGATTTCACTGGGTGTGGTCCGACACCTGCTGCATTGATAAAAAGGATACCGTGGGTTTGCAAGAGTCCATGGTCGCCATGTTCACGTGGTATCATGGTTCCGCTCTAACGATTATATATCTCCGCGGCGTTCGGTCGGAATCCCAGCAGCCTGGCGACCTTCGAAGAAGTGTCTGGAATACTCGTGCATGGACGTATCAGGAATATGTAGCGGCAAGGAAGGCTCAGTTCTACACCGAAGATTGGAAACCTTATCTTGACTTGACACTGTACAACCATAAGGAGTCGCCTACCATCATTAACGAGATGCAGCACGCAGTGGGCCATTTTACGATGGATTCGGATGTTCTGAAGCCAGGGCTGAAAAGAGTGCGGGAGAAACTCTACTTAGCCTCTCTGCGGGAGACAACACACCTGGAAGACATTGCGTACTCACTCCTTGGAATCTTCAGTATTTCCATTCCGGTCATATATGGCGAGGGGTATCGGTCTGTCGGTCGACTCCTTGAACACATTCTGACGGGTTCGGGCGACGTCACAATTCTTGCTTGGACAGGCCGCGCGGGTAATTACAACAGCTGCCTCCCTGTCAACCTTGAGGTGTACCACGAGCTTGATCCACCACACGTTCCAAAGCCCATCGGTGCGACCGAGATGATCATGACGGTCACGGAGTTGCGTTCATATTTTCCCGATAATTCCACAGTCATGACTCTATACACCCGTCTCAGTGAGCTCCCCCCACCGTCCCTTGCTGCTGGTCTTATGCGACTCCCTGGAATTGCGTTTTCCCTCGTCGGACTGGTCCATTCTCCGGGACCAGACCCTGAGAAGAATCTTCATACTTTCCACGCGGCGACATCCACGTTTGGGGACGTAATGTTTCAGACAGCGGATGACCTGGCTGGGATTACCGATCTCTGTCTCCTCCATCCTTGGATCCGCACTCTGCTCGATCAAGAGTTCTCGGAAGGCGCGAGTAGGCTTGATCGGACTACGCAGGCACTCCGCTTCCTCGCCCGTCTCAGGCAGCCTTTTGGCGCACTATTATTTGAGCCGGTGTCACGTGTTGAGCATAGACGCGTCGCTGCAGACGCTCTCGTTATGGTTCAAATTCGGGAGGAGGTTCCGTTGACAGACCTGATAGACAATATACGGACGATTGAAGTACACTAGTTTCAACCTGGATGTCGTTTGAACTTTCTTCCTTTCAGAGGCCCTTAGCGTAGTACGCATTGCCTAACTTTCGAATGTATGCATAACTCATTTGAACCGCCAGTTTATGCCCGGGGTTCCCCTTGAAGCCAACTCACGCAGTTGAGTTGATGGGTTTTTTTCTTTTCTTTACTTTTCTTTCTTTCTTTCTCTCTTTTTTTTTTCGAAACTTGCAGCCAATCAAACGCGAAACGTTCGAAACAAGGAAACGATCCGATTCTGTCTACACAGCCAGACGGATCCAGATCCTCCCTTGACAAATAAATTTTACGATGTCCCCCTCCCAATATAGTTTCGATTAGTATGGCTTGTAAGTCAATTGTACCCAAAATCTAGATTGCGAAATCGATGCGCAAGGAAGGTGAGCACTCAACCGCTCGTTTGTGACGGAGTTACCCCCTAGCACTACTTTACTGAGGAGTTTCAAGCTTCCACGGAATCGGTACGCTGGGGGATCGTTCCGAATACGGCGATTTTAACATTCAATCATGGAAGGCCTTTCTGGGCACCTAAATCCTGGCGAAAAATCCAGCTCATTTAGAGTTTCTATAGTTCCTGGACAACCCTCTCCATGATCCACTCTTCCATTGTCAAGTTAAGCAATACCAGCGGTATTTTGATCTGTCCATGGGGAACATTTGCAGTCTGGCTCTTCCAGTGACGATATTCTGTGAAAGTTCCCGCCTTCACAATGCGTACTGTGGGCAGACAGGTCTTCCCATGCTTAAGCGCATCCTCATGGTCACTGTTAGCAGCCACGAAGGCATCGAATAATTTCCGCGGCGCCAAATGTCCGTTCGGGCCTGTCGGTTGGTTAAATTTGTCGTTCGTCCGTTCATCTATCAAGTAGAAGTCCGTAAGCGGACCAACTTACCTACGGGTCCCGCGAGTTCGACAAAGAAGCCTACAGTGGGGAGTAATGTGCGATTGTCAATCGTAGTCGTAAATTCTTGCACGCGAATGACATCTTCGGAGTTGACGAAGTGAATAGCCGCAAGGAGCTGATCAGCCGTGATCTGTAAGTACGGGAGGCGAATGGTCAAACTGCTCCAAAATAGTCATTAAACTCCATGCCTTGCGCGTGAGCGATGATATACTGACGATCTCCTTCCACAGTATTTGAATACGGGGGCGTTGCTCTTGGTGTCGAACCCAATAATGGAAACAATATCACCTAGTCGATATCTCCACAGACCGTCTCTAGTGGTCAAAACAGGCTCGTACTGCTCTCCGATCTTGACTTCCCACTACACCACTTTCAAATTAGTAAACCTATAGAGCCATGAGATGAAAGGTCGAAGACTGACCGCCTGGCGGAGGTTCACGTGCGATTCGACTTGAGAGATATCCAAGAACTCGACAACGTCATCGCTCTCAAGGACGAATTCATCTAGTTTGTTCGCATATGGAAAACCAATCGCAGCCTCCGACGCCCCGTAGACAAAGCCATTAATGGAGATATTTGGCCCTAGAATGGACCTGACCTGTGGGAGACGAATATCTCAATGTATTGTAATGACACATAGATCGGACACACCTTTGGTAGGACAACGGCAAATTGACCACTACATACCATTGTAATCTCACGTACGTTCGGCCAAACTTTTGCAAACCATCCTTCAAGGGAGGATGGCGGGCCAATTTCACGTAGTTCGGCCGCACGCTCCGGATTAGCATGGAAGTGCGCCTAAGTATTGTTGATTTAGTAGTGACTATCAAGCCTGTCAATAGTCAACTGGCCTGCAGGTGTTTTCGAGTATGATTTATGCCATCCAGATCAGGGATCATTCCTTCCCTGATGGATGATACAAGCACATCCCAGTATTCATCAATGTGACGTATAAGATCAATGAACACAGTCGCAAGCGACATGTAAAAGCGAGTCAATTCGCGGCGCGCAAGGAAAAAGAGGCCATGGATAATGGTAAAGGAAGGAAGGTGTTCGATTGCGGTCGCTGCCCATGGCACTGCACATCCTCGGGCTGGATGAAATACGATACGACGTCAGTGACAATTAAAAGAAGAACGAAACATACGGTTCAGCGATAGTTGGTTCTCATCGTCAATATACCACCCAAGGGCTCTACGAATCAAGCCCCCCGTCATATGGCAGACGGGAATCTTTTGAGTGATATCGCCAGATTGATCTTCTACTTGCTTGACATCCCTATAAGCCGTGGATATCACGGCAGCCAGCGGCTCAGCGCCGTTTCCATCGAAAATTCGGCGAAGTAGGGTCTCGGATATCGCGTTGTGTTTGTATTTCGGAAAAATCTTCGGGCTTGTTCCAGTCGTTGCACTAGAAACGACAAGAAAGTCCGGAAGTCCCGGGGAAAACATATCTTTGACATCCTCTTCCTTGCATGGTTTGTTGTTGAACTTTTCCGCAAATGGTATGTACGAGCCCCAATCCGAAAGTGGGACATAGGTACGAAAATTCATAAGCAAAACGTCGTTGATCTCGGACGTGCCGTGTAGCGCAACAGCGTCTCGAAATTCAGAAAGAGGAGCAGCTTGCGTCACATATTGGGTTTTGAAATTGTCTCGAATGATCTTGAGGAGCGCACGGTTTGTTCGTTCCGGTAGACAGGTCATCCGATGAGACATGTGAGTTTCCTCCATGATGCTAACGTTGAAAAGAGATCTATCCGACCTGTACATCAATACTTATAATCACCAGATGAACAGAGCTACCTCGAGATGGACGAAGAGTCGCTTGTATAGTATTTCATCGAAGTCGTATTATAGCATAACTTTATAGCGAACCGGTGATAATATAAAACCGCTTCAAGCGATTCAAGCGACGGCCACCTATATCCGCAATAGCACGCACGACATACGAGTACATGCAACAGACCGACGGGATATAGATAGTGTGCCATATGACCAGCATAGATCGCCTTCTATCTCCGAAAATTCATCGTTTCAACGTTGGATTCAGGGGAACACACACTGCATCGTGAGCTTGTAGAAGCTGTGAGCCCTGAAACGAGTGTGGAGCAAGAATCAGTATTTGCGTTTGGTGCTCAAGGTTTTCAAACTCAGGGAGGATTAGATGATTAGCAGCGCATATTTGCGTCATGTCGCCGCTCCTCAGTACAATGTTTGATGTTGATCCACAGTCGACGACTCGGAGTTTGGTTTAGAAGGTAATGAGCTATCGTAAGTCAAAGGTACATTTATATGGGAATGTCAGGAAATACTTTTGTAGTGTGCGAACAGATTCACATTTGATCCTACAAGAACGGCGAAATGCACATAGCCTTGCATCAGCTTCCTTTTTCACTCTGCCAGCGATACCGGACCTCACATGTTTTCAGAATCTTTCGGCCGGCGGCCGGGAGGTAATGAGTACCTGACAAGACCTCGAGACTCGGATACGAAACGCAGCGAAGAAAATACACCTCCTGGAAACAGTCACAAACGGGAAACGAGATCGATAAAAATAGATGGCCCAGAAAATATTTGTTCAGTCGTGTTCCTCAATGACGGGAGGCACGTTGTGTGCGGTGGCGACCAGGCTAAAATTCGACATTGGCGAGCAGAAAATGGCAAGGAGGTGGGGAAACCAATGGATGCAGAGAATACAGTTCGCAACATCGCGGTGTCAGGACTCGATGCAGAATGGATCGTAAGCGGGACGGACAGTGGTTGGGTGATGGTATGGGATGCAGGGAGTCATGAAAAATTGACAGAGTTCAAAGCACACAGTGACTGGGTGCGTGCGGTCGACGTTTCGCCCGCTGGGGACAAAATCGCGACTGGATCAGATGATAGAACCGCCTGCGTCTGGTCACTGGGACCAACCGCGACTGATCACCCTGGGCGACTGCTCGATCCCTTACTACACGATGACTGGGTCGTGACAGCAAAATTCTCACCTGATGGATGTCTCTTGGCGACTGCCACTTGGTGGCACGACTCTGTTCGCGTCTACAATACACAATTTGGCCACCTTCTTGTCAACTCTCCAATCAAAGTCAGTTCGTCAGAAAACCAGTCCCTTGTTTGGTCCAGTGGTAGCGAGCATCTCTTCGTATCATCTCGCTTTGGTTCCATCACCTGTCTTGACGCGTCTACGGGGACGACTCTTTCCCAATGGCGTATTCACGGTCAGAACAATCCCACTTGTATTGCTCTAGCAGGGAATGGCACCTTCATCGCAGCCTCAGACAATTCATCTGTCTCATTCTGGGACGTAACGACCCACAAACAAATTGGTCATGTCGTCCAGGAGGACCACTTCGTGCAGTCAATGGCAATTTCACCGAATCACGACCTTGCAACAGGAGGAGGCAATATGATCACACTTCACAGTCTTCACGGCATCCTTCCTTCTCCTTACCTCAATAATGTGAGTTCACCCACACCAAAATTTCATCGACAATTTTCTTACACCAATAAATATGACCATTGAAGCAGAAATTTCGCCAGCCAGATAGTTTACGTATGGGCGTGGCGCTCGGGGGAATAGACCGATCAAATACTATACGGGAAGACTCGAGCGAGTTTATTATTATTCAACTTCGCATTTGATTACAGTAACGTCTGGCTTTTAGAAAAAAAAACGAACTCGGAGGAAATGGCCCGAGAACTTCGCCACGAATTCGCTGCATACCGATGCGTGGCTATTCAGCAGAAGGAAAGCCTCAACGAAACCATCAAGGCCCTTCGAACGCAAAACAAAAGTGCAAGTTAGTCCCCCGGCAGGTTGAATAGCGTTTCACTATATTTACTCTCATCAGACAATAGAATCGCATATCTCGAAAAAAATGTTTCTCGACTCCACGAAGAGCTCTCCGAGTCAGAAGACAGAGCGAATAACCTCATCCAGATTCTTCATGTCCACGAACAGAAACTTGTATGCGAAGCGCTCTATGCCCAGGGTCGTGTAATGGATGCAGCTGTCAGTCTCGTTGAGATCGTTGAGATCACGAATGTCTTGAATGAAAAGACTGGGGTTCATAAGTTAATAGTGAACTGGCTTGCAGGTGAGTTGCGACATGGTTCTCAGGGATAAAGTACTCATCTCCTACAATAGAGTTTACGAATCAATGTGTCAGGAAGCTGAACATAATCGGAAAAGAGGCGTTGAATGCTGACAAGCTCGATGAAGTACTCGCTGCCTATTCCATTATACTGTCGCTTGATCCCTCTACTCCAAACACCATACTTGCTGATTGGGCAAGTAGAATGTTGCATCATGGTTCACTGAATGAAACATTGAGTGCTTCTACCAAGGTACACTCGGTGTGATGACGCGAACAAAACATTAACTTACGTTTGGGTGTAGTTCAAGCTTCCCAGATTTGACGTTTATCGGGTGATTTGTGACTTTCTAGAAGGAGATCGTCGCGTAATGGAAGCAATAGAATGTTTCCAACAGATGGAGCGTGAGATAAGAGAGAACGGAAGTATGTATGGTGAGCTGGCAGAATGGGCATCTAGTGAGTGATTTGTTTGTAATATATTATACAGTAGTTAACATGAATCACCTGCAGATTTTCAGCGTCGATGTACGCAGAGGGTAGTGGAACTCGGTGATACCGCTATGGACGCTCGAAGCTACCGTGAAGCCGACCATTACTTCTCGATGGCGTTGTCTCTCGACCCTGTGGATCGCGTAGAAGTTCTGGTCAAGCGGAGTAAAGCACGAGCCTCAAATAACTTGTGGCGGGGCGCGCTGACTGATGCTGATGAGGTATCATTCATATCCCACATAGAACCACGGAGTATTTAAATATGAAGCGCACAGGCCATCAAGCTCGAACCAGCATCTCATCGAGGCCACGAGATGAGGCACGCTGCACTATACGGCATGAAACGCTATTCCGAGGCGGCTGAAGCATTTCTTATGGTGCTCTCAAAGCTGGATGAGTCCACTGACGAGCACACCCGTGGTAAGTCATTGCCTCGATATCTTTAACCTCATTACGTGTCGAACAATTTCGATGAAAGGACTTCGCCATCAGTATATTGACCCAAGACCTATGATTCGAAGTATTGTCGAGCAGGCCATTCGCTATATACCGCGGGTACTCATTGACACTACTACTGGTCGTCTGTATGACAAAAAACAGCAAGCGGACGCATTTGAGGCACTCCCAACTTATAGCAAACTCGTGTCGTCCATGACGAGAAAGGTAGACTCAGCGCGCATTTGGAAGACCGTGAAAGAATTCTGCCGATACGTCATGTTCTCACACAAATGGGAGGACAACGAACCTTTATTCCAGATGGTCGAATACATCTCAATCTATGACTTAGAACCGTCCCTCGCGAATGTCAAACTACAGACATTCTGTCTGCTCGTGCGCTCGTTACGGTTCCGGTGGGCGTGGAGTGACACATGCTGCGTTGATAAGCTCAACCATGTGGTGCTGCAAGAACCATTGGTTGCAATGTTCAGGTGGTATCGCGGCTCGGCCCTTACAGTCGTATACCTTAGGGGAACCCCATCGGAGTCTCGACGGCCAGGTGGCCTCCGGGAAAGCATCTGGAACACTCGAGCATGGACATACCAGGAATATGCTGCTTCTGAGGTTGTCCAGTTCTATACCGAGGACTGGAAACCGTACCTAGGGTTGACCCTATTCAACCATAAGGAGTCGCATGCGGTCATTTCAGAGATGCAACAGGTGACCGGAGTTTCAGTACAGGAGCTTGCCGTACTTCGTCCTGGCCTCGACAGGGTGCGGGAGAAGCTTTTTTTGGCGTCAAGCCGTGTCACAACACTCGTGGAGGATATCGCATACTCGCTGCTTGGAATCTTCAATGTCTCCATCCCAGTCATATATGGTGAGGGTGATCGCGCAGTCGGTCGACTCCTGGAACATATTCTAACAGGTTCGGGAGACGTCACCATTCTGGCCTGGACCGGGCGTGCAGGTAGTTACAATAGCTGCATGCCCGTCGATATGTCGGTCTACAGCGAACTCCTCCCAGCACATGTTCCACATCACATCGAGCCGAGTGAGATGAACATTCTAATCACCTCGTTACGCTCATCTTTTCCCGATCATTCCTTGGTCTTAATGCTATACAACCTCTTCAGCGAACTTCCCTCGCCATCTGTTGCTGCGAGTCGACTCCGACTCCCCGGTATCATCTTTCATCTCACCGAACTCATTCATGTATCGCGACAAGATTCCACCACGAGCCATCATGTATATCGTGCAACTACATCTTCACTCGAGGACTTAGAGTTCCAGTCGACGCGCGACCTGACCCGGATGAAGGATCTTTGTCTGGTCCATCCGTGGATCCGTCCGCTTCTGGACCAAGAATTCTCGCATGGTGCTGCTGCGCTTGACAAGACTACACAGGCACTCCGGTTTTTCGTTCGCTTGAGGCAGCCGTTTGGGGCGCTCTCGTTCGAGCCGTTGTCGCGCGTAGAGTATAGGCGCGTCGCGTCGGATAGCTTGATCATTGCTCAGATTCGTGAGGATGCATCATTGTTGGACTTGATAAACAGCATCCGTACCATTGACGTACAGTAGTCTTGGTTCCCTTTTCGCTATGATTAGGTTGAGTTAGTCTGGTTCATAGACAAGGCTGGTCACCAGAACTAAGGCTGAGCGGCAGTACCAGTACTAGTGTGAGCTACGAAAAAGGCAAGAATAGTGACATAAACTGTTTTTACTCTGTCTGACTTGGACCCTCAACTTGCAAGTCTTGCTCGCGGCGGTTAATGGCCAACTACTTCAAAGGATCGACTCAGACGAAATTATTACGATTGCCAAGGGCCAAAGAGACGCATTCACATGTTCGGTTGCTTTTCTCCCCGATGATGGTCTTGTCTTGTAAGATCTCAAACATTGCAAGCGTATTGTCCCAGGGGAAGTCGGCTGTCTTAGCTGGATACGACCAATTAGAACTTTTTCGGCTTGTCGTTAGGTATATATTGTGCATTTAGTCTTCGTTATACGAGTCATGCGACATCACAGTTCCTTAACTACCCTCTCCGAAATCCACTTCTGTGCGGTAGGATCGAGCAGCACCAACGGTACTTTTATTTGTCCGGGGGCAATGTCTGCCGTTTGAGCTTTCCACTGACGATATTCCGCAAACGTGCCCATCTTTACGATACGGATCGTTGGCAGACGCGTCATCCCATGGGAGAGGGCCTGTTGATGTTCGGCGTTAATGGAGACGAATGCATCGAACAATTTTTGTGGCGCTAGGTGTGCGTCCGGACCTGTGAACAATAGAAATAGTAAATGTTCGCTTACCACGTAATCGCGATCACTCACCAAGAGACCCCGCGGGCTCAATTAAGAAACCCACGGTAGGTAGTAACATACGATTATCAAGCACGGATGTAAATTCTTGTACTTGGATCGTGCCCTCAGAACTAATCGCCTGGACAACTGCGAGGAGCTCCTCGCTTGTAATTTGCATGTTTCGGAGACGAATCGTCAATCTGCATAAATGTACCATGAGGTATCAGGTCCAATGCAAAAATGAGGTACTTACGATCGCCTTCCAGTAAATTTAAACACTGGAGAGCCACTGTCGTCGAAGCCGATGATCGACAGGATATCACCCAGCTGATACCGCCACAAACCATCTTTTGTCGTCAAAACTGGCTCATACTGCTTACCGACTACTACTTCCCACTTCATCATCGTCACCGTTAGTAAATAATTAAGGTCAAAGCAATATCTCGGATACTGACTGCCTGGAAAAGGTTTTGATGAGTTTCTTCTTGGGAAATATCCAAGAACTCGACAATGTCATCGCTTCGAAGCACAAACTCATCAAGCGTGTTCCTATGGGGAAGACCGAGCATGGCCTCAGAAGCACCATATCCATAACTACGTATGGGGATATTCGGCCCCAAAACAAATTTCACCTAGATAAAACGTTTACATTGGCCCACGGTGAATGTGTGCAAACAAACCTTCGGAAATACTGTAGCAAATTGACCACTACACACTGTTTTCAATTCTTTTACGTTTGGCCAAACGCGAGCAAACCATCCTTCCAAGGAGAATGGAGATCCGATCTCATGGAGCTCTGCTGCGCGATCCGGATTAGCAGTAAGCTGTTGCTGCGTAGCGGATTAATGTAATGGCATCCAAATTTGACACATTTGACCTACTTCCAGATACTTTCGTACATGGCCAATGTTTTTCAGATCAGGCAGTATGCCATCCCTGATGCAGGATATCAGCATGTCCCAATGCGCGTCGATGTGACGGATAAGGTCAATGAACATTGTTGCAAACGGTACATAGAAACCATCCAGGTCCCGACGTACAAGAAAGAAGAGACCATGTAGAATCAAGAAGGAAGGGAGGTGACCGACCACGGTTGCTGCCCACGGCACTGCGAATCCTGGTACTAAAACATACAGGGCGTTATAAGGTGTCATCGAGGCTAGAAAAAAAGAACATACTAGTGGCAGACAACCGGCTTTCATCATCAGTATACCATCCGACGGACCTGCGAATCGTTCCTCCTGACATGACACAGACAGGGATCTTCTGAATTACCTCTCCAGGTGAACATTCTATCTCCTTGACATCCCTGTATCCCGTTCCCATCACAACGGCGATCGTTTTTTGACTTGGATCAAATAGCGGTAGAGGCGGGAGATTCAATCTGGCGCAATGGTTGTATTTCGGGTACATCTTTGGGGTCGCTCCGGATGTACCACTCGAAAGCACCAGAAGGTCGGGCAGCCCAGGGGAAAACATATTCTCGACGTCATCTTTCCTGCATGGCCGTACGTTGAATTTTTCGATGAACGGCTTGTACGAGTCATAGTTGGAGAGCGGAACATGGACTCGAAAATCTGCTAGTAACGTGGTGTCGATATCCATTGCACCGTGCGCCGCGATAGCTGCACGAAAACTAGCAAACGAAGATGCTTGCGCCACGTACTGAGTGCTGAGATTGTCCCGAATAATCCTGAGCAATGTCAGATTTGATTTATCTTTTAGAGTCTGCTGGGGTTGTTCTGTGTTGTAGAGAATCGCCATGACATTCAAGTTGGGATGAACTCTACATTACAATAAACTGAGATCATGCGTCTTAGCCTTGAATTAAGAGGACTGACCTTGACAAGGATATAGCCGAAAATTTCTGACTTGAAAACAATTGTAACCAACTTATGAAACCAACTAACGATGATTTCAGCATGAATACCACGGCATTCACACAAGGGTCGCCGCACTGCGGCCGGTCCACTCAGTCTCCGACGTGAAGGAGTGGCAAATCTGAGTTTCACCGAGTTTTAATCGGGAAGTAGCCAGGCTCCTACTTGGACATGTCGAGACCAAATGTACTGCCATAGGACGAGGCAAAGAGAGATGCGTTCGCTATCACGGTACCGGCAGAGGAATCACTGTGGCAACCATTTTAACTTGACGCAAAAGAAAGAAAGGATCGTAGCCCACCTGTGTGCAAAGGGTAGTTCCATCTTGATGCGTAGAACCAAGAGTTCAAGACATTCGACGTTCAAAGTTGGGGTTACACCACTGTGACGTGACTATTGTCGTCTAAATACGGGAGTGCTCCTTTAGCTCTGCAACAACCATGTCCTCGCTGTATCGTTCTACTATTAGTGCGCGGATAGCCAAGTTACCAGAACTACCACCATCCGATGGAAACGAAGGTTACGATGAAGCAGACGAATTAGCGGATTCACTCGGATTACTGCTCTCTCCAGGCAGGATGGGACCGCCATCTTCGTAAGCTCCACACAAGGTCATACTACGACTATTCCAAAATAACATTTCTCGACTTGAAGCGTATCTGCGACACGCGCTAACGAAACACCCAATCCGGAACACGCGCCGATTCGTCCCGACGCGTATGGACAGTACTTTGCTCAGGCTCTTCAGGTCGAGCTCCCGACACGCGGTCTCGTCGTCCGTGCATATCATACCCCTTTGCGAGGCACTGGTGTTATGATCATGCATCATGGTGCTGGTTATTCGGCATTGAGCTTCGCGTGCCTTGCCAAAGAGCTAGATGAAATGATTGGGAGAGATGTGGGTGTGTTGGCATTCGATGCACGTAGACACGGTATGCATGCCAATCTGCGTTGTCCGTCTGAATTGAATGTAGCATGTTATAGGGAAGACTATCCCGATGGAGGGTCAGCCTGATGAAAATCTTTCGATGGATGTGTTGGTAGAAGATTTAGTTGCACTCATACAGACGATTTTCAAAGACACAGATACTACTCCTGTGTTAATGGTAACCTTTTCTTACAATCCTTCATTCCCACCAACATGCTAACCTGGTATCTCTTTCAATAGCTCGTGGGACACAGTATGGGTGGTTCTGTTGTCGTTCGAGCCTGCCCCAAACTTCAAGAACTTAAATATGTTGTGTCTGGTGTTGCTGTCCTCGATGTAGTAGAAGGTATGGATTGCCATTTGTACCGACCTTTCTTCCCTTTGTTCGTTAATGCGACCGTAAGGCACTGCAATCGATGCACTACCACACATGCACGCACTCTTGGATACCCGTCCAGAGGGCTTTCACAGCGAAGAAGAGGCCATCGAGTGGCAGTGAGTATCTTGGAACTCCCAGCTTTGCGTTCCGCTCCAGATGTATTGATCACTCGTCTGAATTAGCCTAACTACCCGTGCGATCAATAATCCTGCCTCAGCACGAATTTCCGTTCCCTCAGTACTCATACCACAAGAGTCCACTCTCGCACCTGTCACACGAGCGAACAAAGGCTTCGCTTTTCGATGGCGTACTCCACTCAAATCGACGGCACCGTATTGGCATTGTACGTTACGCTTGCTTGTTGTTCTTAGTGCTCGACTAATCGGCACACCCGGCGTGCGCAGCATGGTTCGATTCGCTGTCAAATCTCTTTTTATCCGTTCGCACGGGAAGACTGCTGATCCTTGCCGGGCGCGAACGCCTCGATACGACGCTCGAGATTGGACACATGCAAGGTAAGTTTCAGCTCAAGGTGATGACTGGTGGAGGCGGAACATACGTGGGACATCTGGTGCACGAGGTGAGTTGTGTAAGGGCTTAATACGGTGGTGTTTTCTGATGTGGTTGTACAGGACGATCCTGTGGAGTTGGCCGAGCATCTGCGCGAATTTTGGGAGAGGAATCAAAGAATCGTGGTGAAAGGGAAAGTAATCAAGCGTATCGGGGAGTTGTAGGGTTAATTTCTACGAGTCGAGACAAGATTTGGCCCGAGAAGAGGTTATATTATTCCTGTCATTGAAGGATGGAGCAGCGCGTTATAAGGCCTGATGGCGTAGTTGGTTATCGCATCTGTCTAACACACAGAAGGTCTCCTGTTCGAGCCAGGATCAGGTCATAATTTTTTCCCTATGGGAAGGGACTACATTCATGTCGCCGAATGCTACAGGAAAGAAGGAATTTCAATCAATACTATTGGTCTTGTTGACACAAAAAAGTGATAAGCCACCACTACTCTTATTTCTGCGCAATTGAAGAGACTAAGACACTGTTTAATGAGACTCGAACTCGATCGTCCAAGATACATAGGAACCAACGGTCGGACAGAACAGTATCTTGTCGCTACTATTCTCTTAGTTGATTGACTTTAAGCACAGTATATACTCCAAGCTGTATATTTGTTTAAAATTTTCGCATTTAGGATAGCAGGCTGAGAATATGTTTTTGCTCTCGCTACCAGCACAGGGGCCGTTTATCACAGCCACGTGCTATGCACAAACAAACAATTGGGATCGTATATATCACGGTGATCCATCGACTTCCCTTCATCGTCACGGTCGTCACTCTGTACCTCTTATTAACAAGTTTGTTCCAGTCCAGCTTGAACTGCGGCTTTATTACCGGTCGCCCGCAGGCTCTGGGGAAGCATTCAACGTCGGTCGCCATCTTGAAGAAACGAGCCCGTTCGTCTGGGGACCGCTTGGAATTGGTCTTCGTATCGGACTAATGTGTCCCGGAATTTGGATGGTACATTAAAAGCGTTCATTTTGTGCTGCAAGGATTCTGACTTTGCAACATTCTTGAAGAAGCGGAGGCGTCCAAACACCGCGTATTAGCACCGATTAGATGTGTTCCTACGTCGCGTGCCATAGCGTCATTTCCTTATCCTATCGTTCAGTATCATCTTTTTGAAGTTATGGCCATCTACGGAGCGGTATGTCTTCAATACCATTCTTGCACGCCTGTGTTAACGACGTGAAAATAGATCCTCGGTATCACAGGCCGCGCCTCACTCACTTTTCTACACACGTCAAAACTGCTATACGGTGCATCCGCTTCCCATGGCCGACGGGCGCCATTCCGATGATGCAATCCTTACTTTAGGTTTTGCGCTCTTTCTCCGTGATCCGATGGTTGGTGTGTACAATCCCTTCTGTGGTATTTGCGTCAGCGTCGGGGCAGTACTGCAGCTCTCGCGGATGTCACGGACCCTACCAAGTTGTTCGTTAAAGACCTCGTGGTGGAAGTGTTTGGAAGGTTCTAGGCCTGTTTGGTTTGATCGGTGCATTTTGGAGCGTATGTTGTCGATGGCATGCTGACTAAATGTAATGTAGTTGGACTGTTGACAACATCGACTGCTCAAGAATTCACGGTGGGCATGCCCGCATGGAATACAGCTGCGAGCATAGTCGGCGCCCGTGCTGTGCACTAGACAGAACTTGTATACTCTACGGAGGAACAATCATACTCCTTTAACAGAACGACGAGGGGAACTCCCGGTGAAACAGGGCGCCGAGCCAACCTCTAATTGTGGCACGTGGAATTCTTGTTTGGACTCGGAGTTGCGCGCTCGCCTAGGCATTTTGGAACAGACGTCCGTCGATCCTATTTCTCTGGTCTTCCACACTGCCAGCTCCCTTTTTATTCGTTCAGAAATAGCACGATCGCGAGGCATTTATTTAATCGAACAGCTCTTGTACCCAAGGTCAACCGATCACTGCCTTTCAGGGTCCATTTGGACGTCGTTCAGCGTCTTGAACGACCCCCCCAAAAAAAAACAACAACTAAGCATCCTTACAGACCTGGCAGCGACTGCAGTGCCAGTAAATTCAAGGGCTCATCTTGAAGTTTCGGGCCCGCCAAAAGATTCTTATTCGTTTTGACACGTGCTGGCCTCTGGGAGCATGTGTGACCGTACAGGTCACAGCGCCGTTAGGCTTTGGACGTCTATCCATGTTAGATTGTCGGGCGAGTGTCTTAAGTCAGTAGTGTATTCATACGTATCGACGTCGTGGACATTAGCAAGATAGATTCCACAGCATCACCAGGAACAACAGAACTGTTGAAGTAGATTTAAGCAGGTAGATAAGGGTACATACGACTCTACACTCTATGGGTACAATACGAAATCGAACCAACACTTCATTTCGATCCGCAGAAGAATGAGGAGGCTTAGATTGAAGGGGAAAATGGCAAAGGTAAGGGTATGCGCAATTAAAACCATCCATAGTCCCAACTCAAAATGCAGTTGTCGAATCGACCTCGATGGTCGGCACAATCGACGCGATAAACTTGAGAAAGACGACGAGGTAAAAGTCCACACGCATTCCTTCGACTTCATCGTCCTCCCCTCCCGCAGGGGCGCTCTTGTCGTCTTTGGTTGACTTGCGTCCGAAGCCCCACTTCTTCCTACTTTCCTTGCCGTCCTTGCCGTCCTTCTTGCGCGCCGCGAGTTGTTCCTCGACGACACCGGCATTCATCCGCTCGATCACCTTCTTCATCACGCTTGCATGTTTGCATGGGTGAACGGAAGCCGCTTGGAGGGTCGCAGAGTGTGGGAATGCCTCGATGGTGACTGTCTTGAGCGCGTGATCAGCGGAAACGTCCTGGAAGATCTGCGACGGCGTAAGGGGGGTGCGACTCTGCAATATCATCAGAATGTCAGCCGACTTCCACTTCCGAGGAACTGATGTACCTCATCGTATCCGATCAGCCAGATCCGCGGAGTCTGGTAGTACTTGTCGTATGTGATCATCACATCATATGTTCGCACTTGGAGCAGATTGCCTTTTGCAACCTCGATCTCGCTAAGGGACATGTCAGAACGGGAATACGGTGGGGACAAAGATCGTGGCTCGCCTCGCGTCGATGACACCTCCAGATGCAACCGCCCTGGGCGCCGCAGTTGCCTCATCCTCGCCCTCCTCTAAATCCTCCTCCTCCATATCCGGAATGTCGTCCAGATCAGGCGTCTCGTTGGTCGTCGCGGCCGCTGTCGAACTGATCGACACGTTCCCAATTCCACTCGAAAGTTCCTGGTCCACATCCGCATCCAAATCCGGGATATCATCGATTTCGCCTGGATTTGCGGCAGAATCGACTGTAAGCTTTCGACCGGCGTGCGTCTCGACCCACTCGTCGGCTGCACCGCTTGTCGTGTCCCCAAAATTAAGTAGACGTTCGGCGTCCTCGTCAGCGTCTGTGTAGGCGAGCGAAGTAGCTCGTCGAAGGCAAGGTACGCCGCGGGTAACGAGGTATTGCTTGTCGGTTGGGAGGTAATCACGAGCTTTGGACGCGTCGCCGCGTTCCCTGATCGCGTGTTCAGTTCATCGAGACATCTCGCCCGTGGATCGCTGGAGAGGCAGAGATAGGAAGGCGCTTACCATGTCCAGACGGGGAACTTGTACGACAGAAAATCGCCTGCGGCGACAAACTCCTCTGATGAAGACACCAGGTCAGAGAGATGCGGTGTAAAGAGCAGCAAGGAGGTGCACCTGGCGTTATCCTGCCATGTTCCTTGAACTTGCTTTCCTTGAGCACCTGTGAGATGTGGTCAGCGCGGCGTAGATGTGGAGATACCACAACGCACGGGGCTGAGATAGTCGCGCACGGCCCAATATTGTTGCTAAGGATATTGTGAGCAGATCTCAGTCAAAGTTAAGTATAAGACTTGCCTGAATTGCGTGCATTTTGTGTGATGAAAGTTGGCTAGAGAATGGATTGAGTCCAAGGAAGACAGTGGCTTTGGAACGTTGCCACAATCAGACCCTACACCAATCGATCTCTCCTAATCAGGAAACCACGTGGTAGTCTGAAACTCCATAAGTCAAAAGTCAACGCTTTAAGCTTCAACCTCTCCCTATGTGTTGGAAAGCTCATTGGGACTTTAGATCTAAAAGTTTCTAACGGTTGTTTTTACTTTTATTTACATCATAACATGAGGTGATTACCATCGCCCCTGGTGGGTGTGGAATCTCTGGGCATCAGAGAGCTGTCTTGATCTGGAACGCTAGAGTAGTGAACCTGGGGTATTTAATTTCGAGCCGATGATAAGCCAACTTCATCCCATTCTATCTCGATCGATTTGTGCAAGCCATTTCCTACATACTGTAGTCTACATAAAGCGTGATCCTAGACGGCATGGGTACGTAGAGCATAGGTGACACCTACTCTGTTGCACCTTCTGATGCGACCTTTTTGTTTTTCCGTTTCTTCTCCTTACCCTCTGGTATTGGTGCATCCTTAACATCTTTGGCGGTATCATCCTTTTCTTCCCTTTTACGCTTCTTTCTACTCGACGTCTTGGCCGTGGATGTAGACTCCTTTACCTCTGTAGGTGCAGGTGTCACCGGCACGTCATTTGACTCGCTGGAGTCTTTTTTCGCCTTCTTGACGTCACCGTTCACAACCACTCCTTCCTCCACAGCTTGCCCTTCTCTCTTCCGTTTCTTTGACTTTTTTTCTAAAGTCTCATTTTGCGAAGATGCGTCCGCGACTTCCGCAGGCAAGGCAGTAGCCTCGTCTGGTTGTTTCTTCTCGGATTTACGCTTCTTCTCTTTTTTCTTATCCGCCTTCGATTCCTTGCTCTCTTCCTGCACCTCCGACTCTACCCTTGGAGCGTTCGCGTTCGGAACCTTATTCTCCGACTTTTTCTTTCTCTTTATGTGGGCGGCCTGCTCCTGCACGTCCACCACCATCTTGGAATCATCGCCAACGGGCACCTCGCATTCGCCTTTGTGTTTCTTCTTCTCCTTTTTCGAACGTTTGTCCTCGCTCTGTGAGGTCGCGTCTGTCTTTGGGCCCGCCGCAGAATCGTCGCCCTTCGACTTCTTTTTCTTCTCCTTCGAACCAACACTCTTCCCCTGATCAGCGTCCATTTTCGGCTCTTTAGTGGGTAGTGGTTCACCCTCTACCTCTTCTCGTTTCTTGTCCTTTTTCCCCGTGGCACCTTCAGGGGATGATGGAGATGGGGCAGACGCCTGTTCAGCCACAGTAGGCTCGTTCGCCTGTAAATGATTGCACCTTAATAAAAATCGCGACTTCAAATATGTATACGCGATTTACCCCGACATCTCCGCTCGAGTCTTTCGGCTCCTTCGATTTCCCCTTGGACCCCTTAGACTTCTTCTCCTTTTTAGATTTCTCAGAGGGTGGGTCGACTCCATCTTCTCCATTTTTCGCGGGCAACGGTGCCGGACCGGCATCCAGAGTCGACGGAGGGTTCAGAATGGATGCGTCTGGCGCCTCGTTTCGAGTTTGGGGTTCGGAAGGGGCGTCATTGACGGGTGAGATCACGGGAGGCATTCGCTGGGGAGCACCAAGCGGCATGCCATTGACGCCTGTCCATCCATCGCGCGGTCGTGCGCCACCCTGGTGCACACCACGACCTTGGAAACCGCCCCTCCCTGTCCCTGTCCCTCTTCCCCTTTGTGAGCTGCCTCGATCGCCTCGACCACCACTATTTCTATTCACGCTGGCATCGCCATCGCCGCCCTCTCCGCCCTAGTCCACGACAGATATTAAATTCTAACACTCAAAAAGGGCAACGAGAAAGAAACTCGAGCGTGGAAGCACTTACTCGTTTCGGTCCTTTACACAGACTCTTTTGGTACTTTTCCGCTTCAGAGATACACGACGTGTGGGAGTTGTACTCGGCGGGGGTATTGAACGAGGCAGAGCAATCGAGGCAGTCAAAACCGGCATGGCAGCGGCCGTTGTGTTGGTTCAACTTGGGCTTTTTGACGACCTCGCAGCAAGCTAGTGATATCATGTAAAGAAGAGAGCTTGGGAAAAGTGTGCGGAGTACTGACCGTGGCATCTGGAAGGGGCAAGATCACTGAGGGGATGTTCAGAATCACTGCGAGGTATGGGGGACGCACGTGAATGAAACCATTCGGATACAATGCACGACAACAGGTCGGATGTACAAGGATTGTGGAAATATGCACCCCCGGAGCCTTCTACGGACTCGGAGGGCTTGGTCGATGCACGAGAACGGAGTGAGGAATGGAGTGAACCGTGACGCTGCACGGTAGATGAAAAAAATATAATCACGTGACAGATCATCTGTGGCTGTACAACCAGATGACCAAGTCGAAAGAATATGTTCACTTATCTGTGCCACATACAAGTATGGTATGACGCAGCGTAAGGTCGCTGACGCTGCTACTTGGATAACTATAACCCGGCCACTTGGGTTATTCCGCGTCGCCGCACACGACCTACTTCACCATGACCTTCCCTGCAGCACAAGACGATGATGGTATTGGGATAACGACGAGCAGGGGAATGCGAGGAAGATGGTGAGAACGATGATGATTATAACCATTGCGTGTCGACGCACGAGGGCAACGCGGGCGGCAGAACAATAGCAACAACAGTGGAAACGAGTGTTGCACGTAAATAACGTAGTCGATGAGGATGGCCGAACAGAAATAATGACAATGGGGACTCAAGCTCAAGGACGACGGAATAACATGAGACCCACGATGCGCTGCAGGAACACTTCACTGGAAAATGAAATTTTATGATTCTCCGCGCCCTGAAAATTATATCTGATATTGGTAAAGCACTGTACAGAGCGGGCTTACTGACATGCCCAAGTGACATGCTAATCATCGGACTCGTTTGTCAAGTCCGACAAGGATAAAATATATGATCACATATCTCTACCTCATCATGAAAGGAACCGCATTCACGCAATCATGATCTTCCATAGTTTTACCAGTGGCGGGAGTATCCAAAAAAAGTAACCCGACCAACCTAAACCGAGGTAAATAAAAACATGATAATGTCCCAAAATCATGTCCCTGAAAAATCGACATATTGGAAAACCATAGCCATCAGGATTTTTTTTATGTCAACGCACCACTACGAAACCATGACCTCGGCAAGCTCGCTACTCGTGAAATAAGCAATGTCATCGCTGGAAGGACGTGATTGAGATGCCTCGAGAGTGCCGGCGGACCAGCATCGTTGAATGAACAACCACCGACGATCAGTAACTAGCGTGCTGTTCGGCCGTTTCGGCGTTATTCCTCTTGAGACTGCGTGTACGACTTGTGCCTCGCGACTATAGTAATGATAGGGCACCTTTCCGGTCAAGATCTGTTTGTCGTTATAGGCATTAGAATGAAAGTATCCGAGGGGAGCTACGAACCTGCAATATCACACCGCCAAACGAATAAACATCACTGTATTTTGTAGGAATAATTTTCAACGGTTCCTCATCGTCTTCGGGTAACTGGATATCAAGTAACTCGGGGGCTGTCCAGCGTAGCGTTCCCCTTGCGTGGATTGACGTAGCAGATGTATATCCAGTAAGTTCTGTCACCAATGTTGACAGGCCAAAGTCAGTTATATACGCTCTCCTGTTCTGGCAAACGAGCACGTTCGACTGGGCAAATCGGGCGTTAACATTAACTCGAGAATCGCGAAAGTAGCACTACCACATACGCCGGAGAGGTCCCCGTGCACAACGGAGCGAGAGTGTACTAGACCAGAATTCTAGTCCGCTTCCGAATGATAGATCGTAGATGAACGCACGATATTGTAGACCTGATGCGACATCATTGAGCTGTAGCACCGGTGTCAGGTTTCTTTCCATTGCGAGTCTCAAAATACATGTACCCACCAACGTAAGGACCTCAGTGGCCGAGAGTGTATCGTAACAACCCTCCAAATACGTAGTCAATGAACCATTATCTACCCAGGGGCATACCATGGCGGGGAATCGGCCAAACCCTGTTGTAGTCCCCAGGAGCGGCAAAACATTGGTATGTTTTAGCGATAGCCATATTTTAATCTCTCTGTGGAGCAGCTGAAAATCATGTGATCAGTGATTCATAAAGAATACTATTCCAGGAGAAAAGTAACACCTTCCTCTTCCTGACAAAGTTGCCATCTTCCGCAGAATATGTTCTGATAGCTTTGATTGCGACCTAATTTTGTTAGCAGCATAGTTTACTCAAGAGATCACACACTGTAACGGATTCCCAGTTCAAGTAGAGCGTTCCTTTGTAAATGTCACCAAATCCACCAGACGCGACAGGGTCGTCGCTGTCTCGCTTGACGTGATCAGTGAGATCATTCGGGAGGAACCTCAAATGTCAGGTACGAGTAAGTCCACAAACAGAATTGAATCGTATTTGGATCGCTTACTCATACGATTTATCAGATGGGAAATTCTGGAGTCATGGGTGTCGAAACATGTTGTAAAAACAAAGTATCCAATAGCATCACATACCATGTTTCCGTCCGCGCGGTCTGCTATATCCTTCACGCGCCACATTAATTGTTCACGAGGAGCAATCTAAGGGGTCGCGAATCACAGTTGAACGCGTAAAAATTCAAAGGACTCACATCGTCGACATAACTTGAGGGAAGGATGTCGCCAAGACTCCGTATTGTGATGGTCTTTCCCCCGGCAGTTGCAAGACCATACTTAGATGAAATGGCGATGGAGCGGATAATATCTGTGTGCTCAATGATTTTCCCAATTTGCTCGTGTGTCGTGGCGTCCCAGAACAAGACCGACGAATTTGCAGAAGCTGCAAGAAATTTCCCGTTGTCCGAAAAGATCAAGCAGCGGAGATTATTAATCCGGTCGATGTGATTTGGCCAATAGGAATGCGTGGTTTTTGTGGATACGTCAATGTGTTTGATGTCACCGTCGATAGATAAAGCGAAGAGAAGCAAGCTATCGCGAGACCATGCGAGAGCTTGGTTCTCGTACGAATTGACGCTGACCGGGATATCAAAAAGGAGAGACCCGTCCTGAGAGTTGTATACCCTGATGGATTCCTTCCACCAAGTCGCGGTGGCGAGGAGGCCGCTATTTGGTGAGAATTTGACTGCAGCCAAAAAGTGATCGTGTTGCAAGGGACCAAGGAGCCGCTGGCCAGACGGAAAACACCATACGCAGATGGTCTTGTCATCCGAGCCGCTAGCGATCTTGGTCATGTCCGGAGAGACATCCACAGCACGCACCCAATTTCCGTGCCCTTTAAAGTCTGTGACTCGTTCGTGACGCTCCGCATCCCATACGATCACCCGACCATTTCCTGTTCCACCAACGACCCACTTCCCGTCTGCGGATGCCGCAATGTTGAGAACTGTACTTCCCGCGTTCATGGCCTCCCCCACCTCGTAGCCGTGTTTAGTCTCCCAAACTCGAACCTTCCCACCGTAACCACCACCCACGACGTAGTCTTGCTCTCCAACGAGAAACGCGACTGAGCATATGTCCTTTGAAACGTCGATTACGGTCGTGTCTGCTTCCGTTTGAGGAGCCTGAGTGTCGCTGGATTCACTACTCTCCGCATCCGAGTTTTTTGCTGGCAGCCGGCCCGTCAGTGGATCATTTTGTGCGTATATGGTCACACTCACGCTGTCCATACTGTAACCAACTTGTCAAGTTGGAAAACATGTCGGTCAAGCAAGTTTGCCGGAGAGAGGATGAGTTGACCACCGTGACTGGTTCTTTACCCAGGATGGGATAGACTTTACCCCCGGATTTCACGTTATCGATAGTAATCATTTCACACACCTTCATCACCGTGTGCTTACATTTTGCATGAACAGAAGTACACACATATGCATGATGTCAGCCCAAATGGAAGTCAGTGGGGTACCTAGACAAACCCTGGTGGAGCAAGGAGAATCGTGCCGAGACAAGGACAGCATGCATGCGCTGATTTCAACTTCACCAAAAACACGAAATATTGGCGTTCCACAATGAAACGTGCGTGTCAGAAGTTCTTTGAATCATTCAGACTCGGAAATTAAACGTATTTTGCAGCGATGGCGCTGCCTTCTTGTTTCAGTGATGTGAGTTTCTATTTGCACGTCAAAAACTTCTACTAGGCCCGCATAATCCTATGTCTTAAGGTCAGACCCATTATTTTAATGCTGGGACGTACTAATCGACTTCTTACCATGTATATATTTCAGAATCCTCGTATTGGGTGGCATAGTGATCCTTTACAGTATTGAATAGGCAGTGCCACTCAAAGATAAAACGATCCATTTATTAATCTGGATCGTTCAAGACAGTTTCAACACCCAATAGATGGTGCAAGCAGCTTCACTCACCGATTTTCGTGCTGCTATTGCAGCCCAGAATGAAACCAGCGCTGACGTCATGTTACTGGAAGATTTTCGATCCCACGTCCCACTCTCCAACCACGACCCGTACAAGCCATTCATCGATAAATCCATGCAAGAAAGAGGATGCTGAGAATATGTTTTCTCCTGGGCATCCACATTCAGACCTTTTAATCCCTTCCAGTGCTACCACTGGTGTGACTCTGAAGATGCTCCCAAAATACAACTACTGCGCAAGATTGAATCTCCCGCCTTCGCCACTGTCTTATCCAGGTAGAAAACTGATCACAGTCATGACGGGTACGTGTTACGGGAATGCAATGAAATAAGAACGCTCTCCCGAAGACGTGGTTGATTTCTGTCTGTCTCTTGTCGAGAAGGACCGTCCGCAAAGCCATTAGATGGTACACTGACGACGAATGTCAATGACTGGTATATTCTTTCTTTCCAATATCGATGACACTCCAATGCTTCCTGCGCGTTACTGCACCAGGCTTCGCAGTACCATGAGAAGCGACCGTGGTTGGGCACCTCCCTTCCTTCTTGATTCTACATGGTCTCTTCTGCCTTACGTGCCGGGACCTGGATCAATTCTGTGTGCCATTTGCAACGCTGTTCATTGACTTTATTCGTCACATTAATGCACGTTGGGATATGATATTATTCTGTATCAGGGATGGTAAACTGCCTGGTCTGAAAGGTATTGACCCCGATCGAAAATATTTACGGTCAGGTCCAAGTTCGTCGAACTCCAATTAGCACGACTGATGCGGAACTATTCAGCCACAGTGCCATGCCAACTCGGAACGCGCAGCAAAATTGGACCCCCATTCTCCTCTAAGGGATGGTTCGCCCGCGTTTGGCCGCAATTAAATGTTCTCAGGACAGTGTGTCGTGGCCAATTTGGTTCAATGCTCTCAAAGGCCACTCGTTTGTGACTTCGGTGAAAACATCTCATTCAATTTCAGCTGTTTTGGGACCAAATATTACCATTCCCGGTGGAACATATGGTTCATCGGAGGCCGCCTTCGGTATTCCGTATGCGAGCACACTTGATGAATCTAAGTTTCAGAGCGATGAACTTGTCGTGCTTCTCAAGAAGCTCGTGAAAACCTTCGCCAAGCGTTTAGCAAGGTCATCATACCAAGGTCTGAAACCCCTACTGTACTTCGATCATACGAATATTGTCTATCAAATCAGTCAAAGGAGCATCATTACGAATTTGAACCATAATTAAATTGTCCGCGGCGACACGCTTATGCTCCACACGCGACAGCGACATGAACAAAAGTGCACCGAATGGCTGTCTGAGACGAACAACGAACCGGAGTGCCTGGGTAATCTTGTCAAACGCGGACGCACCGCCCATGAACTCCTAGTCGGGAAGCGGGCGGATCCAGGGATGAACGAGGCAGAGATCCTTCGATCCAGTCAAGTTGTTTGCAGTCTTGAACTCCAAGTTCCCAAGCAATGGTATCATCGCATGGTATATATTAAAATTTGTGGCAGGATCCGTTCCGGCGTATTCGAGATCGATGAGGCGAAAAACAATTCCAGGAAGTCGAAGTCGAGAGGCAGTGAGTGAGGGTGAATGGAGTTCGCTGAGCCGGTCATACAGTCGCATTACGGGGGAGAGATCGGCGACGGATGAGCGCAATTCCTCCACCGAACGGTTTATTTCAGAGGTCTCACCGAGTGGTGGAACGTGAGGCGGTGCGATCTGGTCGTAAGTGGTAAGATCTGAGGGGAGACGACTGTTATAACCGCCAGCGGTCCCTGTCCAGGCGAGGATGGTGACGTCCCCCGACCCCGTCAGGACATGCTCCAGAAGACGACCAACTCCCTGATTTCCCTCGCCATATATGACCGGTATTGCTACATTGAAGATCCCAAACAGTGAGTACGCGATATCTTCTTCACGTGTGGTTTCGCGCTTCACAGCCAAGTATAACTTCTCGCGCACTCTGTCCAAGCCCGGACGAAGGCTCGCCAACTCCTTCGTAGCGAAATTCATTGCCCTTTCCATCTCCGAAAGGATGATTGATGACTCTTTGTGGTTGGATATGACCAGCCCGAGGTATGGCTTCCAATCCTCTGTATAAAACTGAACGACTTCGGATGCAATATATTCTTGATATGTCCAACCACGGGTGTTCCAGATGCTCTTCCAGAGAGAGCCCGCACACTGAGCTTTCGATGAGACGCCTAGAAGGTGGACAATTGTGAGAGAAGAACCACGGTACCACCTGAACATGGCGACTAACGATTCTTGTTGAACTCCCTTGTCAAGTTGGTTCACACAGCAAGTATCGCTTCATGCCCATTGGAAGCCAAAAGAACGTACGAGCCTGCAGAAATTCTGCAGCTTGCTGTTTGCGGGAGAGGACGGCAGTTTATAAATTGACATGTTCTCGACGAGCTGGAATGTCGGTTCAGTGAGTTGCCACCTATGTGAGAACATCACGTATCGATAAAATTTCTTCACCACGCTCGAGATACGGTCACGGTCTAGTTCTTTCGTCATTGATGATACCAGCTCTCGGTATATTGGAAGGTCTTCAAATGCTTTTCCTTGCTGTTTCTTGTCATACAGCCGACCAGTAGTAACGTCAATAAGTATCCGAGGCATTTGGCGAATGAACAACTCAATAATCTCCCTAATAGTGGGTGTGGCATCGACATACCGACTCGCACGAAGCCCTATATCTGTCAGTGAATGATGGTAAATAATATATAAATGACCTACCGCGAACGGATTCGTCGGCCGATTGATCTAGTATGGAAAGCATGGCATAGTGTGCTTCGACTGCTTCAGGATAGCGTCTCGCGGCGTGTAATACAGCGTGCTTCTGCTCGTAACCTCGATGGCGTACCGGATCAAGCTGGATAGCCTGTGTGAATTGTTAGTCATAATTGCGTTATACAAACTTTGCATGACGATACCTCGGAAGCATCATCCAGCGCATATTGCCATAAATTCACTAACATCAGCGCACTACTCCGCTTGATGAGAACAGTCATGCGATCAGGCGGATCGAGTGATAGCAGGATCGAGAAGTGTTCCACAGCTTTATTGTAATCTCGAGTGTTCATTGCAATGTCCCTTAGCCTCTCTAGTTTCTCGCTGCATCGTCTCCGAAAATCTGAATATGTATGGAAGATGCAAATGAGCTCAGACAGTATTGTACACGGAGCCAACTCACCAACTTCCTACTACATCTTCTCGTCGTAAGAACTCACGTCCTCTCTTAGCCTGTTCGGCATTTGTCGGAAATATTTTATTGCCTCTGTGACACGACTATCCCTCTACATTACACACTGCGCGGTAAATGATAGACGTTGGAAGCTTGAACTAGATGAACAGATGTTAACATTGAAGTTTGGAATATCAAAGAAAGCATACTTTGGTGGCGGCATTTAGGGCGTCGTCACCCGAACCATGGGCTAACATTGCCCTCAACCACTTCATTAGTAACGGAGTCGAGGGATTAAGAAACAGCGCAGTAGAATAGTGCTTGAGGGATTCATCATATTTCCCAGCGCTCAGCGCTTCGTCTCCAACCCTTTCGAGCATCGTGACACATCGGTCAGAAAAGCCTGGGGAATCATTGATGGTCTCCAATAATGTAACACAAGATGCTAGAACCCACCACTGAGCCAGTTCGTAATGAGCTCGTTAGTTCTCACAGGTTTGCTCGAATTATTGCATATATTTTGAAGAGATTCGGCAGCATCAATTACATGTCCTTCCGCATACAATGTTTCGCATCGATGTTTTTGCTCATGCACACGAACTAGCTCGGCAGACTATCAGATTTAAGTTGGCAATCGGCGAGTTGTGCACGAAGGGACTGCACATATTCCTCCAAATCTGCGATTTTTTTATCTAACAAGACTTCAGCATATGTGAGCAGGAAAGGAGATGACGCACTTGAGTCGTTTTCTTGTACACGAAAAGATTGGATGGACATGCTGTAAGCATCTTCTTTTTGATGGGCTGTTTGTTGAGCATCGGCAAGTTGGTCGCGGAGTTCTCGAACAGTTTTCGCTAGATTTGTTATTCTTTCATCTGATAGGAAGTCAAAAAACAGGGACTTCAATAATGCCGATGCGACTCACCGGAACCCGCTTCCTGTTCACGCGAAGATTTAATTGTCCTTTCCAGTTCAGATCCTTCGACCTTCATGCGTTGGAATTCCTGCTCACGGAGCAGCTGCCACATTTACAGTTATCTCGAGCAAGAAACATTCAGAGGGAGGGATTACTTACAACATCAGAGTAAGATAATGTAAGGACGTCACAGAGACTCAGCAAAGTGATTTTCTTGCCTCCACTCATCGCAAGATCGTAATTTGTTGAGATGGCCATGGATACGATGTCATTTGTATGTTCGATGATGGACCCAATTTGCTGGCGCGTCGTGGTGTCCCAGAAGGAAACAGAGGAATTCGCGGAGGCAGCGATGAACCTGCCATTGCCTGAGAGGAGGATACACTTCGGTTCATTGCTACTGTGAATGGCCCATTGATAGAGAGTCGTCCCATTTGTCACATCGAGGCAGTTGATGATGCCATCATGAGACAGTGCGAAAAGAGACTTGCTATCATTCGCCCATGCAAGGGACTGATTATACGGCGAGTCGATTCTGAGGGAAAATTCGATAGAATGGCGACCACTTTCATTGTCATAAATCCGAACGCAGTCGCACCATGTCGTGGTCGCAATAAGACGTCCATCCGGCGAGAATCTGACAGAGGCTACCCAGTCATTGTGTTCCAAAGGATCGAGAAGTTGTTTTCCAGTCAGGGGCGACCAAACGCAGGCTGTTTTGTCAGTTGATCCGGTCGCAATTTTCGCTTTGTCTTCCGAGATGTCGATGGCGCGGACCCAATCGTAATGCGCTCGGAATTTGGCTACTTCTTCGTGAGTCTCTGCGTCCCACACCGTCACCTCACCGCTAGTTGCTCCACTGACAATCCATTTTTCGTCTCTGGATACCGCCATGTTGCAAACAGCCCTCCCCGTCCATATTGGAGTCCCCACCTCCCTGCCGTCTTCTACTCTCCAACTGCGAATCGACCCAAGTTCCCAGTCACCACTCGCAACGTGTTTCTTTTCGTTGAGAAAGACAACTGAATCTCTCCGATGATCGCCATTAATTTCTATCGACTTGATTCTCCCTTTCTTCTGGTTAAAGGTCCTGCTGAACGAGTTTGAGGTTTCCTTCGACTCTTGGAGGCTTGCAAGCATCCCGTTCTCCACTGTTTTTTCGCCGTGACTCGCTATGTCGATGGTTGTAGATCCATTTTCGTGCCTATTAGCAAAGGATGGACGGTTTTCTCTCAGGATCAGCTCTTGTATGTGGTTAGTGTCACATACACAGTCGTCTTATAATCAACATGCTCACCGCTTCTTGGCCTTGATCGTAACTTGGAAATCATTCTCTCGTCTCGGCCTAGTGTCAGAGAAATGGTCTTGCTACATAGAAGCTGTATGCCTGATATACTTATTTTCACACAGCTTTCGGCGCTTCCACTTCATCGCCACCTCGTAGATGGAGGGACTATGTCAAATACACATCGCGACATGAGAATGGACCGACGTATGGCGCTATCCGCGTCACGGTAACCTCGGGACACAGTCAATGACGATCCATGACCCGAGGACGGGTCGACAGGCCCAAGATGCCGGTACAAGCTGAACGTTTGGGACCGACGTTCGTGCGCAGCAAGCCGCTCACAATAGACCATGCAGCAGAGCCCGGGTTAGGTACATGGTGAGTATGATCAAGATTCTTTGACGAGACGAAGTCGCCGACCCTAGGAGCTTACACGACAAAACGCACATGCAATTGTCATCACGCCCCCGCCGTGCTCGTCGCCTTCAGTCTTCACATTCGTTTGCCTCGTCTTATTCTTCCCTCACTTGATGACAACGACATTACATTAAATATCAAATGGCACCACGTGCAATGTGTTGGTTCCTTTTTGTTCCTCATTGGCAATATCATGGTAGGCTAGTACTGCCATGGTTTGGAGAGGACTGACTGGCGCGTATTTTGTAACATGCAGTATTCGTCAAGAACTTAGTTAGGCCGCTACTAATTTTGTAGTGCGATGTTCGGTTCATTGTAGATTTTCTCAATTAAGTGGCGAATGATCGAACTTCGGAGCGAGCCATCGCTAGTGTACTGTTTCATCTACTGGAGGATGACCCGCTATCGTTTAAACTTGCAAGATATGCGGGGGGATTCACATTGATACCTGTACTTCTTCTGCTTAAAACTTTTCTTTTTCATCCTTGAAAGAAATAGGTTATTATATTACATAATCATCCAAATGGCGTTGTTTCACCTTACAATCTCCCCTTCTTTCCTCTACAAGGATTGGTAAGTATGTAGAAGCATTAGCGCTGACTCTGGTAACGAAGCTCATCGTTTGCGATTTTCATCTGGAAAATCTATACACAAGGATTCTATACTAGGCGATCCAAACCGAACGGGGCTTACGTGCCCCACAAATGCATGTTTCCGACTCTGTCCGCGAGACCCACTTGCGGTATCCACGGAACAGCATGGCCGTGCACTGACAACTCTTTCTTCTCCACCCACCATGTCTATCGAAAGTCGTGTCGATGTCTTGATCATAGGAGCTGGGCCCGCCGGGTTGATGTGTGCCAATGCACTCGCAGTCGCGGGCGTAGACGTGAGGATCATTGACAAACGGTATGCACATAATATGTTCAATCCGGCTATCGCGGTGACAGACGTGAATTGTCTCAGTCCCACGAAGGTTGCAGCCGGGCATGCGGACGGTATTCAACCAAGGATAATCGAAGTCTTTCAGGTATACCACTGCTTTTGACATCTGTTATCACGGTTGAACGTCTTCGACAGAGTTATGGGCTCGCCGATCGTTTGATTCGAGAAGGACACCAGATGCATACGAGCGTACATCAGTTTGATTTAGTCATAATGTCTTGTGCGTCTAACGACCCATGGTGATATCAGGTATTTTATAACCCTGATGACAATGGAGGAATCATGGTACGAGTCATATTCGACCTTGAGATGTTTCTAATGGATGTATTGAAGTGCACAGGACGCAGCCCCAGTATTTTGGCACCAACATCACGCTATCCGTTCGTGGTATGTTCATTGACATCAACACCGTAGTTCGTTAATACCATAGAACACATAGATTACGCTCCACCAGGGAGCAATAGAAGCTATTCTCCTTGATTCCATGAAAGAACATGGAGTACAAGTCGAGCGCCCTAAAAAACCTTCGGCTATTGAAGTTACAGAAGCTGTCGACGATCTGTCTAGCTTGTCGTCGTACCCAGTGAAGGTAGGCACTAGTTTCGAGTCTGTTCATTTTAGTTCTCGTAACTATGACCGCTGCAGGTCACGCTAGAAAATCTAGATGCGACTGACGATGAGAGCAAGGTGGAAATTATACATGCCAAATTTGTTGTTGGGGCAGATGGTAAGTCATGGTGATTAAGCATGCATATAGGCACTAATACTCAGTTCGTAGGAGCTCACTCATGGGTTCGAAAATATCTAAGTATTGAAATGAATGGAGAACAAACCGGTAATTTCAACTTGGTTTTATGTATGTATGTTGTATCGCTGATGAAACTAACTAGACTTCATCTGGGGTGTCGTCGACATGATTCCGGAAACAAACTTTCCCGACATTCGGAACCTCACTATTATACATTCAACGAGTGGGAATTGCATGATAATTCCCCGTGAACGCGACTTGGTCCGCTTGTACATACAATTATCAGATGTGGATATTGTGGACCCGTCGACTGGAAGAGTCGACAAGGACAGAATGACTCCACAGAAACTCGTATCAGTGAGTATATTTAAGGACGCAGTAAACTGTCATACTATTGATGAGTTCCGTTAGGTCGCTAGGCAAATATTACGCCCATTCGAGTTAGATGATCCAAAATACATCGATTGGTGGACCGTTTACATTGGTATGTGTTTTACAAACTCAATCTACTACACTTCCGACACGCCAACCCGCCATATAGTCGGACAGCATGTGGCATCTACTTATTCGGTCGAGGACCGAGTTTTCATTGCAGGAGATGCTTGTCACACTCATTCCCCGAAAGCTGGTAAGAAAAATTCTCTTCCATTAAGAATTTCAGAAGCAATAACCTCCTATTCAGGTCAGGGTATGAATGCTAGTATGAATGATACGCACAATCTTGGTATACATTCCCACTTCTGTTGCGTTGCGTGTGTTGATATTTGTTTAGCCTGGAAGCTTGTCCAAGTACTTAGAGGATGGTCTAGTCCGTCTTTGCTGAAGACGGTAGGTTTCGTAGCCATTTTTTGCAACTAGTCCATACTATATCTCCATTTTCAGTACGAGCACGAACGTAGGAAGTTCGCACAAGACTTGATACATATGGACAAGGTGATCGCAAGTCTGTTCTCTGGAAAGCCAAAGACCAAGGAGAATGAAGACGGTGTTTCTCATGATCAGTTCTTAGAGTAAGCGTTTTTCGATCTATCGGATCATGTGGGTTTCCCAATTTACCCGTTACCCGCTTATCAGAGCATTTAACACCTATCATGCATTCACATCTGGGATTGGGATTCAATATTCTGTCTCTGTGATTGTGGATCCCAAACACCAGAAATGTGCAGACAAGCTTAGCATCGGACAACGAATGACAGCTCAAACGTTTATTCGTGCTGCCGATGCATGCCCAGTTGAGATACAGGATTTGCTCCCCGCAGATGTTCGCTTCAAACTGTTGTTCTTCGTGGGGGTCCTAACCGAAACACGTATCACTGAATTAAACTCACTTGCAGAGGAGTTGAACAAAGCGTCGAGCTTCCTACGCACGTACAGTGCTGATGGGAACATATCGACTGTGTTCGACATCATCACTATCGTTGCGGGTAAGAAAGAAGAGATAAATTACTTGATGGTACCGGCGTTTTTCCGCCCCCATTGGAAGACGTAAGTAACTCTTTTTATCCATGCCGGCCGTTGGTTGAGCAGTGCGCAGCGTTCTCCTCGATGACACGAATATACTTGGGAACAAAGGCGGACACGCGTATGAGGCGTTTGGGATCGACCAAGAGATGATCACAATCGTGGTAGTCCGCCCAGATGGATATGTGGGGACGGTCGCTCCCTCAAGCGCCATTGCGGACCTCCAGATCTATTTCAGTTCGTTCATGATCCCTCGCAGCGACTCCAGTGTCGATACGGGCATGTGCTGTTGAACATGCGCATTCTAAGAACGTCTTGTGAACAGTGGATGTAGAAGAAGAAGAGGTCGCTTTTGTTTCGAGATGTTTGTTAAGGAAGGTGCCGGCTCAACTGGACTCGCCGCTTCTTGCCCGCGGAATTGGAATAGTGCCTAATACTTCATCCGAACGAAGTTCGTCACCTTGAATCATGCGCAGCACTCAGCACTAAGTATGTATGTGGACTGGCGGGGTGTCATCACACTAGGTAGTAGCTGTTGCAATGAGCAGACGATAAGCGACGACTCAGATCCAGCTGAACGACGGTCGGGTTGCAGCTGGCAAGAACCCTCGAAGATGGTGCATACGTAATCAAGCCCTGATTTCTGCCAAGCAGTCTCTCATGTATGACCCTCCTGTCGCGATTTTCGTCCTTGTGCCCGGTCTACGACCTCGAAAAGTGTGCCTCGGTACCCTCGGTATTGGGTCGGCGATATACTCATCCGTACTCGACAACTACACCTCTTGATTCGACTTCCTTTTCGCCACATCAAAGCCACGGTCACATATCCTCCGCCATCACCACCTTTATCGCGTAAGTTTTTAAGTCACATGTGAGTACAATGCGTCGCCCAAGCGGCCTTGTGGTGGCATACTTATACGTATATGACCGTCGCCCCTTGTGAATGAACAGCATCCTCACCGATAATGGAAATATTCAAGTAATGGCTGCCTTTTTTGGCACACTGTGTTACTATCAATTCCGGGCCATCAGAAGACACCAAATATACCTTCCCCTTACAACGGTAATGAACTACACTGGTTTCTGAACCTGCTGTTCAGGGCTGATCCGGTATTATCACTAGCTCTAATCTACATTGGTACAGGCTGGTCTTCACCTTTACCCTCGCCCTTCTTTGCCTTCACTGCGTTTCTGCTTATTACCGTAATTGTGACTTTACTCCCATAGTTCATCTGATTGATGGCTCGCTGCGCAGGATTTAGCATCCTTATGCTATCCATGTACGAAAGCAGGTTAAATGGAATTTGTAGAACGCCACCAGATTGGTCCAGGCCTTTGCGGCAACTCGTTCTCCTGCATCTTATCGCCGCCGTGGATGCTTTGGATGTGGAACTTCGTGAAACACATTCTGAGCAGCTGACGAGGAGAATCAACCACTTACGGCCCATTTCAGAACGATATAAGCTGTGAGCTTGCGGAGCTCGATGAAGGTTGTAGCCTCCCGACAGTCGTGCCCTGTTCCCGGAGTGTTTACATAACGTGCCATAGCTACTCAGGTCGAATGAAATTAAGGTTCTATTGGTTAAGGTACCGGTACGACATTGACCGACCGAAGTAGGCATTGAGCGGCCTCGATAAATGCCACCTCTTTTCCAATAGTAGCGTAACGAAAACACCCTCTTCTCTTCTCCCCACTACCTCTAACCATGCCTGTGGAGAGTTATGTTGACGTTCTAATCATCGGAGCCGGCCCCGCCGGGCTGATGTGCGCTAACGCGCTCTCAGCGGCAGGTGTAAAGGCGAGGATCATCGATAAACGGTGAGATGCTCATCACCAACGTCGCCGATAAAACTAAATACCTTCAGGCCCGCAAAGGTTGCGGTCGGTCAGGCGGATGGTATTCAACCTAGAATGATCGAGGTCATGCAGGTATAAGTCTAGTTGACCCTAATGTTTTGACACCGCTAGACTTTCTCGACAGAGCTATGGACTGGGCGATCGCCTGTTAAGGGAAGCGCGCCAAATGCACATGAGTGTACGTAAGATTTAAAAGTATTCGACGTCTAAGCAAGCCAACATATGGTGCAGGCTTTCTACTCTGCTGATCGCAAGGGAGAAATCACGGTCTGTTGCCCTTGTTCCTGAGATGTTTCTTTAATAGCTCATGGATAAATATCTAAGCTCACTTCACGGACGCCAAGTGTCACTGTGCCAACATCTCGGTATCCATTCCTGGTACGAACACCCTGAAAATCGAGTTACATTTATGAATTCTGCGCCCAGGTCACGCACCACCAAGGGGCAATCGAGGCCATATTTATCGATTCCATGAAGGAGAATGGGATAGAGGTGGAACGCCCGAAGCAACCCACAAAGATTGAGATTTCAGAAGACCCCAACGTGCTTTCGAGTTCTACATCATACCCGGTGAAGGTGGGAATCACTTCAAGGTCCCTTGTTTAGTTCTCAAATGACGGTAACGTCAGGTTACTGTGGAAAATCTTGACCATACCGGTGCCAAAAATGAAGTCATAAACGCCAAATACGCTATCGGGGCTGATGGTAGGTTGTCTTGCACAACCTTTAGGCTGCTACTAATGTCTGTCTGTAGGAGCACACTCGTGGGTTCGAAAGAGTTTGGGCATTGAGATGCAAGGCGAACAGACTGGTAATACTGCCGAGCACTTTGCATTCCTGTTGCGTTCCTGATTACAGCAAACAGACTCGAAGTGGGGTGTTATTGATATCGTAGCAGAAACAGACTTCCCGGACATTCGGAACGTTACTGTCCTCAATTCGACGAAAGGAACTTGCTTGGTCCTTCCTCGAGCGGGTGACTTGTTCCGCCTTTACGTCCAGCTTTCGGACGAGGACGTTATAGATCCTGTAACAGGAAGAGCTGATAAGAGCAGATTTACCCCAGAAAAAATTCTTTCGGTGAGATTTATCATAGAGGCGGTAAATGTTGTCGTATGGTTAAATGACGTTCCTAGGTCGCAAGGGAGATGTTCCGTCCGTACAAATTGGGCGAACCGAAATTCATCGATTGGTGGACAATCTACGTCGGTATGTGTTATCTAAATGCAGTGTTCACCATTTTTTAATCTGCGAGCCACATGATAGTGGGACAACATGTAGCATCCAAGTACTCCATCAATGATCGCGTTTTCATTGCCGGTGACGCTTGTCACACTCATTCCCCGAAAGCTGGTAATATCATTATTCCTCTCGCTTAGCAGTTCGAAATCCTTATTTAATGAATCAGGTCAAGGAATGAATGCTAGCATGAATGATACACACAACCTGTGTAAGTATCTTCCTGTGCTGATCAGCATGTGCTAATAGTTGTTCAGCATGGAAGCTTGTACAGGTGCTGAGAGGATGGTCTAGTCCATCGCTGCTGAAGACTGTAGGTCTCTGAATTAATTACCTGCAGGTACTCAACTTTCACCTTTTTAGTATGAAGACGAACGAAGGACATTTGCGAAAGAACTGATCGACTTTGACAAGATGCTCGCAGGCATATTTACTGGAAAAATCAAGATACCGCAGTCAGAATACCTGAAGTTAGTCATCTTACCTGTAAGAATAAGGCGAATTTACATACCCTTGTCTCTCAGAACATTCAACAAATACCATGAATTTGCGACTGGAATAGGTATTCAATACTCACCATCCAGTATTGTGGATCGCAAGCACCAGAAATCTGCAAGCAAGCTCACCATTGGACGACGGATGCTTCCACAAGTATTCGTCCGTGCTGCCGACGCGTACCCCAACGACATACAGGATTTCCTTCCGGCAGACATTCGCTTCAAATTGTTGTTCTTTGTTGGTAGCTTGACCAAGAAGCGTCTCGCCGAGTTGAATGCCCTCGGGGACGAATTGAGCAGGCCAACGAGCTTCCTTCGCAAATACAGTCCAGACGGCAACTTCTCGACTGTATTCGACATTGTCACGATCGCTATAGGCAAGAAGGAAGTGACAAACCACTTGATGGTCCCATCGTTCTTCCGTACCCACTGGATGAAGTGAGTGCGACTCTCCTACTCTTGTACGTCGACCGTTGATCGTTCAACCCTGCCAGGATCCTTCTCGACGATACCGATGTGACCGGTAAACTCGGCGGGCATGGATACGAAGAACTCGGAATCGACCGAAGCAAGATTACGATCGTAGTTGTTCGTCCGGACGGCTATGTGGGGACGGTTGCTCCCTCGACAGCTCTTGCCGATCTTGACGCATATTTCGGTAAATTCTTGGTTGCGTCAGAGAAGGTGCGGTCCAAGTTGTGAGTGGTGGAGGTTGAACTACAAGTATATGGTTGTTGCTACGTTTCTTACGATCTCGAGATGGACTCTACGTTGAATGGCTCTTGTTGCCTAGGGACTGTTGATTAAACGAATAGACATAATTAGCGTGTGCTTAGTGCGAAGAATCAGTCTGGCCAAGGTCGAACCCAAGCATGACAGGTAGCGCGTTCTAGTGTATCTAATGTACTTCGATCGTACGGATGCTATCCATCAGATCGGTCAGCGGCGCATCCTCCCGAATTTGAACCGTAATCAAACTATCCGTGGCGACACGCCGATACTCTACACGGGACCGAGGTTCTAACAATAGTGCCCCAAACGGTTGTCTCAGACGAGCGACGAAACGAAGTGCTTGCGTAGTCCTGTCGAGCGCTGCCGCGCCGCTCGAGAACTCTTGATCGAGCAGCGGACGGATCCATGGGTGGACGAGATAGAGACCCTTCATCCTCGTCAGGTCGTCCGCCGTCCTGATCTCTATGTCCCCGAGCGGCGCGGTTGTCGCTGTATGATATAAATGGAATTTCGCTGCAGATTCTAAATCTGGCGTCGAGGTGGTGACGAGCTCAGGGAGGCGAAAGACAATACCAGGGAGCCGCAGCCGACTGGCTGCTATCGACGGCGAGGGAAGTTCGTTGAGCCGATCATACAGCGCGATGACGGGAGAAAGATCGGGAAAGGATGACCGTAACGTTGTGGCGATGCTATCCATTTCCGACGCCCCGATAGGTTGTGGAATATGAGGTGGCACAAGTTGGTCGTAAACCGTGAGATCGATGGGCAAACAGCTGTTGTAATTACCAGACCGGCCAGTCCAAGAGAGAATCGAGACGTCGCCCGAACCCGTCAGGATATGCTCGAGAAGCCGACCGACTGCGCGATCACCCTCGCCGTATATGACTGGGATAGCGACATTGAATATGCCGAGAAGGGAATACGCGGTGTCCTCCACGAGCGTGGTTTGACGAGTAGAAGCTAGGTACAACTTCTCACGCACCCTGTCAAGGCCGGGCCGAAGGACGGCCAATTCCTGCGCAGAAACCCCCGTTGCCCGCTGCATCTCCGAAACGATAATAGGCGACTCCTTATGGTTGAACAAAGTTAACTCCGAGTACGGCTTCCAGTCCTCGGTGTAAAATTGGACGGTCTCGGCTGCGACATATTCTTGATATGTCCATGCGCGGGTATTCCATACGCTTTCCTTGAGGCCATCAGCGGATTGCGACTCAGATGAGACGCCGCGAAGATACACGATCGTGAGGGACGAGCCGCGATACCATGTGAACATTGCCACCAACGACTCTTGCAGCACCACGTTGTTGAGCTTATCGACGCAGCATGTGTCACTCCACGCCCACCTATATCCAAGCGTACGCACGAGCGAGCAGAATTTTTGTAATTTGATGTTCGCCGGAGATGACTCGAGCTTATAGACGGAGATGTCCTCGACCTGCTGGAATAAAGGCTCTTCATGCTCCCACCTGTGCGAGAACATCACGTATCGATAGAACTTCTTTACTGTTCGCTTGATGCGCCCATGGTCCAAGTCTGCCGTCATTGACGACACCAATTCGTTGTAAATTTGGAACGTCTCAAATATATCAGCTTGCTGGTTCTTGTTGCATAGACGACCCGTGGTGGTGTCGATGAGTATCCGTGGCATGTGACGAATCGTTTGCTGAATAGTTTGCCGAATCGTAGGTGTCGCATCAACATACTGATACTGAAGATCTAAGGATGTCGATTGAAGTGGAATGATACAAGTGATATTGAGGACCTGGCTCACCACGAACACTTTTATCCGGAGATTGCGTTATTTTTGAAAGCATCGTACGGAATGCTTCAGCCGCTTCCGCATAGCGTCCCGCACCGTGTAACGCCGCATGCCTACGTTCATAACCTTTATGACACAATAGGTTGAGCCTGATGGCCTGTAAATTCCGTTATTGCGGTTGTTTGGTTTACGTCGTTATGAACAATACCTCGTCAGCATCATCCAGTGCTTGTTCCCACAAATTCATCGAAACCCATGCTTTGCTCCGTTTCACGAGTATATCCATGCGATCTACCACATTGAGAGATAGTGCGGATGTGAAATAACTGGCCGCTTGATCATAGCTCCGGGAGTTCATTGCGACATCAGCAAGTTCCTCAATCCTCTCCAGGCATCTTTGCTGAAAACCTCCGTGGAATTCTCGGATGAGTTCCAAGGTGATTGTAAATACAATCACTCACTGAGTTCCCATTGCGATCGCTCAATTTGCATTGAAGTATCATTTCCCAGTTCGCATTGCATCAGACTAAAACACTCGACTGCCTCCGCAACCCGTCCATCTGCTATCAGAGTGTCGCAAGTCGCGCGATACACAGAAAACCTAGGAACCTTGAACTGAATCGAAATAAGATCTCTGTCCGTGTTTTAGCATTGGCGGAATACATACATTGACGGCGGCATTCAGTGCTGTACGTGCAGAGCTGCGAATTAACATGGTTTTTACCCATTTTATCAGCACATCGTCAGTGGTCGAGGGACCGAGGCGAAGTGCAGTGGAGTAGGCTGCAACTGCTTCATCGCGTTTCTCTGCGCTCAGTGCCTCGTCTCCAATTCTTTCCAATGTCGTGATGCAACGGTGGGTAAACTCTATTAGTACGGATTAAAACTTGGTATCTATCTGGTGTCAGAACCCACCAGAAAGCCAGTCACAAAATGTTTCGTTGGTTTCTGGAGCGTCACCTACGGTATTTGCGATCGCGAGAACAGATTCCGCAGCATCATACACGCCACACCGAGCGTACAGGGATTCGCACTGCTGCTTTTCTTCGTGTGCGCGAAGGATCCGAACGAGATTATTGGTTCTATGTTGAGAGTCGGCAAGTTGGACCCGAATGTCGTGAATGTTCTCGTTGAGATGCGCAATTTGAATATCTAAAAGGCATAGTCAATAAAAATGCAGGGAGGGTAGCGATAGACCTGCTAGAATCCTCGTTCTGCGTCCGGAGAAACTTGATTGTTTGATTGAGCACGTCCTCTTTCTCTCTAGCTTTATGTTGGGCTAGGGAGAGTTGATCACGCAATTCTTGTAGAGCTTTCTCGAGGGCAACTATTTCCTCACCTAGTGTATGTGAGTATCGAAAGTCCAGAGTTAGCATGCCAAAGGACTTGCTTGAATGCTCGTTCGATGAACTAGGGGCCTCGATTGGCTCTTCGAGGTTAGCTTCTTCGATTCTTGGCTGAGAAGTTTTTGGATCGCAAAACCCCTGTCATAGCCCACAGACTGGCGGTCACGGTGTCATGCCATCGGGAACAGATGTAACACACTTACAGGATGGTAGGGCAAGGGACGATCGTCACAGAGTCTCAGGAATGTGATTTTTGTGCCTCCGCCGATGACAATGTCGTGATTTGATGAGATGGCCATGGTCTCGATGTCATCTGTATGCTTGATGACAGGTCCGATTTGTCTATGTGTCGTAGCGTCCCAGAACGAGACTGATGAACCGGCAGAAGCTAAAATGAATGTGTCATTGCCTGCCAGAGAGATACACCTGGGGTTTTTATCGCTGTGAACGGCCCACTGTGAAATTGTCGTCCCGTTTGATGCATCAATGCAGATGATGTTAGCATCACTAGATAGGGTGAAAAGTCTGTTACTATCACTGGCCCAAGCTATGGATTGATTCCAGGAAGAATTGGTTCGAATTGGGACATTGGATATAAGGGTTTCATTGAGACAATCATAGATTCGAATTGAGTCGCGCCATGTTGCTGTTGCGAGGAACTGGCCGTCCGGTGAGAACTTGACGGCGACCACCATATAATCATGTTTCCAAGGACCGAGTATTGGCTGTTGCCGGCGAGTCGAGCGCTCCCAGACGCAGGCATTGTAGTCGTACGATCCGGTTGCAATCTTCGTCCCATCGGGTGAAACGTCCACCGCGTACACCCATCCCTGCCCTCGCAGATGGAACTCGGTTTCTACGTCGCCTGTTTTCGCATCCCAGACCGCCACGTCACCATTAATCGTCGCACTGACGACACACTTTCCGTCTTGCGACACTGCGATGTTGCAAATAGTACTTTTAGCATCCATCGGCCTCCCCACTTCCTTGCTCTCTTCCGCTCTCCACCTGCGAACCTTACCTTCCTCGCCACCACTTACGATATGCTCTCCATCGAGGAGAAACACGACCGACCGTATTTCACTACCAGTATCGATTTCAATCGCTTTTGCTTTCTTAGAAGAGCGGCTGGATGAAGCATGGCTTTCGCTTGGTCCTTGGATCCTCATAAGCATCACCAAATCGGTCGCTTCACCAGGCGCTCACCGTTCGCTGCGCGCCGGGCCATTATTTTTGAAAACATACCCTTTTAGGTGTCAGGGTGATGGAGAGGGAGCTGGTCGGTTACTCTTGCAGCACGCCAATGTGGTTTTTTCATAGTAAGTTTGATGGTCCCTTGACGACAAGTGTTAGTTCACACACGCATTATCATCCCCCTACCCCTTCAGGCTGAACCCCTTAGTGTCAGGTTGACCCTTGATGGCTAAGAGTAGTATCAAGCAGCCGGGATCAACAAGCTCGCAGAAATGAAGCACCCGAGGTGAGATGAACAACAAGTTGAACATTCATTGATAATCATATCCAACGTATCAAGGCAGGAGAGTCCACTTGACGATGACATGGCTGTGTCCTAACAATCAGGGTCAGTTCGCATGGTGACCCTTCACCGATTTATTTCCGACGTTGGGTGACTGCAAGTCGAATATGAACCTTTGATCAGGCCGTTCACCGCGACATGCCAATACTCCACGCGAGATAATGGATCAAATAAAGGCTCCCCAAAGGTTAGCTGAGCGAGCAACGAATTGTAGCACAAATGCAGGACTGTCAAGCGCGAGCGAACTGCACGAAATTTTTTGGTCTAGAAGCGGACGGATCCATAGGTGGACGAGATCAGATCCTTCCCTCCACCATGATCTCCAGATTCCCAGGCACGGATATCGCGATGTAACAGTGATATACACGTAGGTCCACCATAGGGTCTGGACCTGAGGCATAGACAAAATCGGGGATATGAAAAACTATTAAATAGTCGAAGTCGACTACAGTAGCAGCAATGGAACGGCGGTGGCAGTTCCTTGAGGCGATGGTGCGATCACGGCCGACGACAGATTAGGAAAAGATGGATGTACCATCGTGACTAGCCTTCCGTCTTGACTGCTTTGATGGGGTGCGGATTGGTGTACTTGCACTTTTATACCATGTACGAAGGCTGGTCCTCCCTCTGGTTGGTTATATTCGGGAACTGTCGAGACGACAATAGTTGTCTTGTCGGCAGTCAATATGAACTATTTTTTCTATAGTAAGCATGAATCAGAAAATAAGAATCAGGCTGCTCATGAGCCATCATGTACACACCTAAGTGTTGTCTTGAAATATAACTGGATTATCTTTTTTTAGATTAGTATGTAGGAAAGGTATCAGAGTCAGAAACTCCAGACGATCGATGTTTTGCATCCGTCAATCATAAGTCGTACATAGCCCGGTGAAATAGCCATCATGCGTGTATGTTTGATAATAGACCCAACTCTCTTGTAGGTCCCAGAACGACGGACGAGTTTTCGAGGGCCACAAAGAATAATGTTGACTGTGTGTATTTTGCCGTAAAAAAGTTAGCCTACTAGACAGATGCATGCATGCTATTTCTGCTATTTAACCTGGGAGAGGGTTCGGTTTCGGGGTCGATCCTGTATGGAATATCGATAAGAAGGCAGTCATAGATGTGGATGACAAACGAAACTCTAGCAGGCAGAGTCGCGGCGAGAGTTGAACTTGTTCAGTAAGGGACGCGGGCCGGCCCGGATTGGGACAATCCTGTGTTGATGCGCCTTGCCAAATCCCATCAAGTTGAACACCTTTTCGCAACTCGACCACCTTCAATATACCATCTCACAATTCACTTTCCATCTCGTGACACCGGTCACGATGCTGAAAAGTGAATTGGAGCTCCCACTCATTGAAGTCCCTACTTCCTTTCTATCCTTTGGCATTCCGAGTCGCTCATCTGCTGTGTTCCCGTCAAAAACCTGATCAGGACTTAGGTTCGTGGCGGCAGGTGCTCACACTAACAGATTATATTCATCATTTAAATAAAGAGTGGGGTATACAGACTGAACATTCCTTCAAAACCACGTGAGTAGCAAGTCCCAAGAATTTTACACGAATGCAGCACGACCCCCATCTTGGTAAGCCCTACAGTTTCCCGAACTTGATCAGCCAGGTCTCCTTCCATGCCTGCGTTCCAGGCAAGAGTCGCTTCTTCTCAAACTCCTCGTCCCGCTCAAGCCCTCTGAACGCCGTCGTCTCGCCCAGCCAATCAATCCTCTTGAGACGCACATCCTTGTCCTTTCCCTGCCTTTCCTTGGCTGCCTTCTCGATCGTTTCCCTCTTGGACTTGTCATGCATGAGGATACCCCACTCAGAGTCCGCGATCGGTTCTTGAAGCATGGAATAGACGCCCTCGAAAATGGCACTGCAGGTGATCACTGATCCAGCCGGTGCGCGGATGTCAACTGTCCAAGGGAATGCTTTGGATACGATGCGGACCTCGGTAGTTGGCTGCGCGAACACGGGCTGGAGAGCAACCTGCTGGTACGTGGAGAGAAGGATTCCATCTCGTGGAGCTTTGCGGAGGTCGTAACGAATGTTTGTCGCGTCCGCAGCCATCGCAGGATTCAAGTGAGGAGTGGATTTTGGCTGCCCGCGGTCGACTGCATCCATGCACATGAGAGTGCGCAAACAAGGAAGATGAGGCAAGAACTCACAAATATGCCATCCGGACGGTTTTTGGTAATAGAGATCATTGGGCTGAGGTGGAAGATAAACATGTGGATTGTATTGGGGCTGGTACCATGGAGGGCGATTTCCGTAGGGGTTCATGGACTACGTGAGGGTGGACGTGGATGAGAAAGTCTTGCATATGATGAGAAGATGGATGCGCTTTTAAGGCGCAGAGCACAAGCGCTTCAGCATGGCGATAAAAACCAAATATGTCTATTTCGGTGATCTAGCCACGGAACCGATCTTGTCGCACAAGTGGTCGAGTTAGGTGCTGACTTCTGAGCGCGCATTTACGCGCCTTCTCTAGTCAGTATGATACAAATCAGAGTCACGGGCATCAGTGAACATAGCAAAGTTGAAAAGCAACCATTTTCAATGCTGTGCGGCTTAACTAGGTCACGTGGGAGGGTCATGCCCAACTTGGAATGCGTGGGCGCCACCAATTGAGCGATAGCAGGGGGAAAGGCACGCTGCGTACCTTGTTGTGATAGTATAAATACCTAGACCGGGCAGAGAATAAGCAGCAGCGAGCTGTATAGGCTGTGACGGCCAACAGACTCGGCCGAGAGCGCTGATCGCTTTGCTGTGGAAGAAGGAAAGCAAGAGATGGCTGCGGTTTCATCGGAGCGCCTACTGTCGCAACTCGGCATCGGGCATGGCAATATGTAATCCCTGCGGAGTTCGAAGCTGTCGAGATGTCAGCCAGCCGAGAAGCCGCTGAGTTACAAAAATCGTTTGTCTTGGTTTATGTGGCTGTCGAAGGTCGACGTAGCACGTCAACGATTATCTCAAATGACACCAACAAAGGGTTACGACTTTTAGTATCACTGAGCATTTACTTTGCTATGGCCTTGTCTTGGAGATGGTGTCCGATGTCGAAATCTCCGGGGACGGTGTGCGAAGCACTATACTCGTCCATCGCAGATCGACCCACTTGACGTACGCATATCTCGGTTCGAAATGGATTACATAACGTCCTCGCATTGAATGAGCGTGTCACAGATAACCACCCGAATAGTTCCTTTTTCTTCATCCACCATCCATGTCCCTCTCTTCCGCTTTCCGTACGCCCCTGCGCAGGGTTCTTTACTCGGCTCCCGCTAGAAGAACTGTAGTGCAAGCTACAGGGAACTCTTTCAGACGCTTTTCTACTGAAACGCCTCCCCCCAAACCGAAGCAAAACTTTGGACTTTATGCCGGTCTAGGAGCGGTCACGCTCGGAGGAGTTGCCTATTATCTTTTGAACTCGGACACCGACTCTTCCAAGCCTGCAGCGGCCAAGTCTGCTGCTGTTCAGACGAAATTCGTTCCTACCAAGGCAGACTTTGAAAAGGTGCTTTGGATAGAATCGCTTTTCGCACCGTGATCAACTAAACTGAGCTGTTTCTGGCAGGTGTACAAACGCATCGGCGAAGTCATTGACGAAGCTGGTGGATACGATGGTAAGCTCAACTGCAAGATCCTGTGTCTTCGCAACTGCTTATTAATCTTCATTGGTAGACGGCTCTTACGCCCCGGTTTTTCTCCGTCTCGCTTGGCACTCTTCGGGCACGTACGATAAACATACCAACACCGGTGGAAGGCATGGTCTGTTTACCTTCCAACCGTTCCTGTTCTTACTGTCCTTCTCACCAGCAACTACGCCACCATGCGCTTCGAGCCCGAAGCATTGCACGATGCCAACGCTGGACTTCACGTAGCCCGTGGCCTTATGGAGAAGATCAAGCAGGAGTTCCCGTGGATCTCTTATGGTGATTTATGGACCCTTGCGGGCGTCTGTGCCGTCCAGGAGATGGGCGGCCCCAAGATTCCTTGGAGACCCGGGCGTATAGATGGGTTTGCCAAGGATGCGACTCCGGACGGGCGTCTTCCGGACGCATCCCAGGGTGCATCCCACATTCGCGACGTGAGTTATCAATGTTTCCGATGTCGAACCGAACCTGAGCGTGTCGCTCGAGTAGATTTTCTACCGCATGGGGTTCAATGATCAAGAAATTGTAGCCCTTTCCGGTGCACATGCCGTCGGTCGTTGCCACCCCGATAGGTGAAAATTCTTTACATCCTTTTCCCCATTAATGTATTTATTACCATATTTAGATCTGGGTTCGAGGGTCCCTGGACATTCTCCCCCGTTTCCTTCACCAACGAATACTTCAAGCTATTGTTCAATGAAACGTATGTCTCAGGCGTTATTCCCTCGGTTTGCCACTGATGGAGGTCTGTAGATGGGTATGGAAAAAGTGGAATGGCCCCAAGCAACTTGAAGACAAGAAGACGCGATCCCTCATGATGTTACCGTATGTGTTTCTTGTATCCTCTAAATTTCATTCCTTGACTGACTGATACGCGTCCTCTAGAACCGACTACGTTCTTACCCAAGACAAGAGCTTTAAAAAGTATGCCAAGGCCTATGCTGACGATGAAGAGCTCTGGTTCAAAGAGTACGTATCAGATCCCGATCCGTCTCGTGTCACAGCTGAACTGATCAACTTTAGCTTCTCTGCTGCCTTCGCCAAGATGCTCGAGCTCGGAGTCCCTCCCAGCCAGTTCCAGTCTTCGGACCGTTGGATCTTGGGTGATGCATAAAATGGCTTCTGCAGTGTCGTGTCAATGTGTAGACCAGAATGATGATTACCCATAGAAGTCCCTCTTCTGAATCTAATCCTCGGGTATGACCTTTCGTGTACTTTGACGCGTTCTTTTTGGGGCGATGCAAGTATTTGTATGTTAGATTTTTTTGTGAAAGTCTAACTATTTTCGGCATGTGCCGAGGAATGACATCCACCATCCGCATCGAGAATGGACCTAGTGTGTAAAATTGGTATGTGAAGTCGGACAGTGTACACGCCAATTTTCATAGGAGGAATCATGCACATGCGACCTATGTTCTCAAACGCGTTTCAAGACGAGGCTCGGTTTATTCTCTGCTTTGCGCCGCGTGATTTTCCTTGGTACGTTTCGTCCCCTTCCAATAGGAATAAGTTGGCTGCCGATCGCTAATTCCCTCGGAATCGACGACAGAATAGGCCCACGATAACGACCGACTCGTATCATGGGTAGAACATATCTGACCAGGTCTGGGCTAGCGTAGACTCCCAAGGCAATGCTGCGCGCTGAAACTGCACCACCAGGTATGTCCATTATCTGCATGTATGCGTTTCGTGGTTGGAAGACGACGCTCACGAACAGAATATATGCGCCGGGCAGCCATTTCTGGGTTACGTGCTGGACAGATTGTAGACCGCCATGATGACCAAATGGTTTGCTTCGCTACGTGTACACGATGGTACGGATCTACTCGCCCCTTCGCGATCGCCTTCCGACGGTACACAAAGGGGACGCACCGAAGCGTGTTATTTCCAATTTACAGGTTCCAGCAGAATGTCCTAGTCACTCATCATACGACTTTGCAGACTTCTGCCTGCTCTCCATCATCGCTCTCATCGCTTTTCACGTCCAAAAGCGCCTCAAAGAATTGCTCTCACGAGCCCAAGGGCAACCTTCTCAGTCGCCCCTCCAAACCAGGACCGTCGGAGTCGGGCAGTTCACGCCTGTCGTCTGTAAATCTACATCGAGCCCCCGTTCTTGCTCTATGTACCTGGAGTACTGGCCCGACTTTCGGGGACGAAGTCGTACCTATTTTCTGGGAGGATCCGACTGGAAAACGAAACTAACGTGATCGCAATACGGCCGTATCTCGAGCAGTCGTTGGAAGTGGCCCGGGTAGTGTACTGGTGGGGTCCCCCGAGGTAGCGGGTGTCTTAGTCACGTCCGTGGTGTCTCCGCGCAAGCTCGTGGTTTCCCTTTGGCAGCTCGCTCTCCTACCCCGCTCCGGTAGGCGAAGTGGAAGCGGTTCATGGGGGCGAGAGACGAACTAGGGTCGTTGAGGCCAAAATCGGGGACAGGTGAGGGACTGCAGCTCGAAAAGTCTGAACGTGCTTTTCTCATCGGTCCGAGCGGCCCTCGACGGCGACCGTATGGTTGCGAAGGCGTGATTCTGAAAGGTCGACGAGCTTACCCCGAAGAAACACAGGGCGTTGTGGTGTCACAGGTCTAGAGATCAAGGAATACACGTGGGGCATCCTACCTTCTCTTGGTCAATGAGAACTACTTGCATATGTAAGCGTCGTGGAGATCCTGGAAATAGTGTTCGGCAATCCGTGTTTTTTGGGGGTGTGGACGTATCAGGAACAACTCCCCTTCTTTGATTATCAATCATCCCAGTCCGTCATACTGTGGGTTAGGATAACGATGTATCGAGGACGGGAATGCTGAAGAAACCTCGCAGGGGAAGAGGTGAACAACATTGGCTTCAAAAAATTCATAGTAAGAATTGCGTCATTGTCTTGACTCGCGATGGCGGACGACACCTTTCCTGGGCTCGGTTTCTAATAGATTATATCCTTGTTCGTAAATTTACATTCGCCGTTCCGTTAGACCAGACTGATTGGATGAATGGATATGACATGACGATGTGTGGGTTGTGGAACAATGCACGACTAGAAGGAACAGTATAGGTAAGATGCCAAAAAAAAAAGGAAAAAAGGAGCGCGTAAGGTCCGAAAACGGACAAAGGAAAGAGGTCAATGTATCGTCTGTATCGAAGGCAGTTCGATCGTATGCATGAGTCGTCTTGCTTCGCGTTCGCGGATCGTTCGTCTTGCGTTCAGCCTGAAGGGAAAACGATCAGTACCATGGCAGTTGGGACGTTTGCTGAACGTACACTGCGAGAAGCGAGTTTATGTAGCCTATTAAACGGAGCGGTATGAGCTCGATGGCGGACACGAGACAAAGCACCTTACATCGGCTGACCACCTCGGCGGGAGCGCCAACCAAATAGCGGTTCCCTTGCATAAGAAACTAAAAACTCCAAATCAGTACTGAACGTCGCCCCGAGAAAATGCTTACCACTGCGCCAACGATGATGGATACGAGGCTGAAAAAAAAAAAAAAAGGGCGATGAACGTCGATGCGTCGCCGCGTACGGCCGAACGTACCAAGTTAGCGCGCCCATGTTGATGAAAACTATCACCAGTCCACGCGCGAGACTAGTCCGGCCTTGGAGTTCTGACCTCCACAGGTACTTGAAGATCGTGCTCGTGATCACGATGTCGCACAAGGTGCCGGCACCCGCCGCGAGCGGTACGAGCTGGTGACATCACGCGATCGTCAGATCGGCTGCTTCGCGAATTGCCAGATGGACCACTTGCCGGAGTTGTATAAAGAAACTCGATGGTCCCGTCCTTGATACTTGCATAGATTGGATATTAGATGCTTTTAAAAGAGGAATGTTGGATTGCACGAACCTCTCGAGAGAGGCCCCTGTAAAAAGGGTGATGAGCCAACTGCGTAAGACGGAAGAGGGAAGGAACGAACATGCTCCGAGTGCTGTCATGGCGTTACGACGATCGGCGTGCGCAAAAGAAAAAGTTCACTCACCAAATTGTAAAATTGCCATAATAAGCTACGTACGATGAGAAGGCGTTCAAGGGTACACGTAGCTTAAACTTACGACAGCCAGGGTGATGCTTCGTTTATTTCCAGTAACTATCACGGGTCGAAACGTAAATATAGTCGCACCGATGGCGAAACGGTAGACTCACTTATCCATATTCGATGTGAGTAGAAACTGGAAAAAGAACCACGTCAAGCAAGATCTGCGGCTGCAAACGACGTGTTACGAACCTTTGTACAGCAAAGATAACGATGTACTGAGGGCTCTGGAATAAGCCTCGAAATTCATACAAGAACAGAGACTCACGTTCATGGGAACGGCGACCTGAGGAAGTAACTCATTTGTGGGAGTTCGTACGGAACAAGGAGCGTAAACTACTCACATATAAGCCCCTATAAATCGAGTCAAGTCGTGATTGAAATAGGATTGGCGAGGCGCGCTTACCACGGGAGGTCCGTTGCACACACTGTTGCATCGCTCCGGTGGCACAGGACCAGCACAGTCCAGTAAAACTGGGTCGTTCCGATCAAATGGAGAGTGTCCGCCGTACTAGAAAAACGACGTCATGCAAAGAGAAACAAGAGTTGAAAGACTTACAAGGCCAAATGGACCTGGGTATCATTAGTTCGGGTGCGCAAACAGAGACGAACAGTCGAACTCACTACCAGCCTAATGTAGGCAAGGTCGTTAGGAAAGGATTGCAGGTAATGCGCCAGCTGCGCCAGCGAAGCGCCATACATTCTTTCGGTCGTCAATTTGAACATTGGAACTTAAACGACCTGTACGCACATGCTCGAAATACCCTGTCCTGCAAAACGTCATCAGCATCCGCTATCTGATGCGAGTCGAAAGGAGATCCACTCACCTATCAGTCCTGGACCCCATGCGGTTGTTACGAGGTGGTTGGCCATGAGAAAGAGGCACTGTCTCGGGCGCTGAGCAGTGCTCTCGGTCGAACCTGAGAGCACGCGGGCATGCTGAAAGCGCTCTAGCCCCACCATTCACGAATACATACATATAGGTGACCTAACGCCCGATCATTCAATACAACGGTCTTTTTGCCACGTTTTGGGTGGCACATGCACGTACGTAGTGGCCCCGCCAAATTGACGGCACGGACACTGTACCACTGGGTGGTGAACTAGAATCGTTATGTAATGCCGACAGTTCCCCGCGCCCTCAATGGTGCGGTCCGATCGGATGTTTTCAGCTCCCTTGATTCAGGTTCGGGACTTGGGAGTGTTCCACTCGACAGAGGGGAAAAAAATTCTTCACGAACGTGTTTGGCAACAAAGTACTACAGTCGAATCTGAACATACGGGGTATAACCCGTAGTCCGAGTTGGTTAGCAGGGATTTTAAATCCATCACCCATATCTCTGTCATACATGACCATCAGATCACCTTCGATCGCGAACCAGCCCTAGGCCGTAAATACTTGTCCACGATCTCTGACACTCGGCCATCGATGCCAGACAGGAGCGCCATCGTTTCGTCCTGTCAAATCAGCGATAAGTCCCAGAAACGATCCGCACGTCGGGAGGCGTACCCAAACCCTAGCAGAAAACGCCTCGCCTTCGGACGTGAACAGGAAGTCGTTCTCTTCGGCGGCCCGACAACAGGTCAAATACCGACCGTGCATCGAGCGATCGCTTTCGATAGCAGCGTGAACGAGTGTCCGACTGCCCTCCTCCGTCGGTCGCACGAGGAACAGCTTTGAAAAGACGGCAAAGACCCATTGGTTCCCGAGGTTGCGGACGATCTTGGTCTGGCAGTAGCCTGGGTTGACCGTGGAAGCGATGACGGGTGTAGGTTCAGGGAGACGCGTCGCGAGCTCCCGAACAAAAATGACCTGAAGCACTAGGAGGTGTCATCAGTCACGTTCGTCCCCGAACGAACAGATCGAGACTCGCGTTTCGAAACTCGGTAACGGGCCAGACTGACGGTCGACTGCTCAATCAGTACTCGCGCATGACAAAGGAGTCGCTAACTAGTCGCCAAACTCCCTCTTGTTGATGGTTTCGAGGATGTTGGTCCACGACCCTGTTTCTTTGAGCTGAGGAGTAGTGTAATGTGCAAAGCTGGACACGATGGCCAGACGCGAGGGCGAATCCGGAGAGGAAGATTGTATCAAGTAAGGCAAGAGCAACACGCTCAGCAATGCGGTCGACAAATAATTCACCTGGAGGCTGGTGTGACAACATCGATGAGATGATTTGCGTGAGATAGACGAAGGGAAACATACATACGTCGTTTCCCAGCCGTCTTGAGTTTGCGTGTAACCAATCCCGTTCATGAAACCGGCGTTGGCGACGAGCGCATCCAACGAACCATTTTCCTCCGTCGCAAACTGATCCACAAAGGTACGTACGCTCTGGAAGCTCCCCATTTCGAGTGGCCGCGTACGCACTTCCGCGCCCGGCACACCATTTGCAGCCGTTCGCTCAAGAATGGCTGGCGCGTCGACGTCAGTCCCCGAGGCAAAGACAAAACTCGGCGACGTACATTTTCGTGTCTGCTCGCATTTGACAGAGTCCCGACTTGTCGCAAGAACTAACTTGGGTCTCATACTGGCGAGATGCACCGATGCTTCATAGCCCAATCCAACGTTTGATCCAGTCACGATAAACGACTTTTGGTCAATGCCAGCGGTCGCTTTGGGTCGGGGGATGGTTACCCATTGCTCGCGGAAATATTGACGTAGCGTGAAAATGGCCATGGACGGACTCGGCCAGCGAAGAGCCCGAGTCAAGTTTTTCGTATGTATGGGAACGAGTGCACTCTTGGGGATCGATTAGAGGTCCGAAATTTAATTTTCCCCAGGGCTCCGTCGGGCCTGACACGTGGCCTGGGTGCTTACTTTCGATGCCACGATGAGATGTAGATGCTCACTGCGGTGTGCATACGCTCGTTTTTGTTCTGTCGTGGACGACTGGTTCATGCTGGAAGCGTACCTGGAGGTGAGTATCGTAAAACGCCAGGTGATTCTGATCACCAGCGCCAGGGTTCCAATGTAATGATCGCCTTCTTCTGTGGGCGTGGTTTCGCTGGTATCTGTAAACTTGTCGTACACATTCTTCTCTAATGGGGGATCACTGAGCGATCTTGTGCATGAAGTGTTGTGTGATCATGATCAAGTTACCAGAAACGGACAATCGAATCTATCCACAACGCCAACGCAACTGACTTTTCGCCGCACACCCTAAATGTCCTCAGCCAGTTCCCCCAGTGTCCCCGCCCCCACTTCGACCCCCACCCCGGCCCTTGCACAAGAACCCATCCCATACACCATCGCGGGCTGCTCAGAACACAGTGGACACTACGTCGCTGAGAACATCCTCGTCGACCGACCGCAGGACCAGTCGAGTCGATGGAGCGGCGCACAGCAACCGCCAAGCATGAAACAGTGGATATTACTCCGTCTAGAAACCCTCGGCGTCGTCAGTTGAGTGTTGTTTTTGCGGCGTGGGATCTCCATGGGGCGGTTCTGCTGACACCCTCTCCTTTCTCCCCCTTTCGATGATGATTTCCCAGAGAGCGTCACGTTTGGAAAGGTACGTTGGCGGTGGATCGGGTCGAGGGTTGCGCTGACGCGTCTGCATGCAGTTTCAGAGAAGTAGGTCGACCGCTCGATCTGTCGGTGCCCCCTCTTAAACGACGCATATTCAGAACACCCTTGCAACATGAAAGAGTTCAAAATCTACGTCGGTCTCAACCCAGACCACATGATTCAAGTCCTACACGCCGGGCTTCGGGACGACGCCGTCCCAGAGACGTTTGCGATCACGCACGTCAATAGGGACGGCGTGCCGTTTCCGACGCGATTCGTCAAGATCGTGCCTCTCTCGTGAGTTTGCGTGGGCATCATCTCCCGCCGGTCACTTATGCATGGGGCACAGGGCGCACGGGCAGAGTTTTCACATTTCCATTTGGTACGTGTCCGTATCGGGCGTGACAGAGCCCTCGTACGTGGAGCGCGTACGCGTACGTTATGACGAGGTGCGTCGCTAACGATCCCACCACCTACCCTTGCGCTCACGAAAACCCGCAGCACCGCGAAACCGTCGTCCTCGGACAGATCCTCAAGCATCTCCGCCAACGGCGCCTCTTGACGCCCTACCACGCCATCCTCGCCCGCTCCCAAATCCAGTTCGAACACCCGATCGTGACGGCCCTTCACACGGCCCTCGTGCTCCAAGGACACTGGGATGACGCCGAGGCGCTCTTCGTCCAAGCTTCGTCGGCGGGTCTCTTCCAGTCGTACCTCCAGTCCTGTCAGCCCCACGCCAAATGGCGCCGTCTGCACGGCGTCGACGCGGACGGCGACGCCCCCTGTAAACGCGGTGGTCACGCCATGTGCATCGACTCCGATGAGGGCCAGATATACCTCTTTGGCGGGTGGGACGGGTACAAGTCGCTCGACGACTTTTGGGCGTACGACATGAAGACGGAGCGGTGGCGCGTGATCAGTCACAGTACGATGCTCGAAAAGAATGGGCCCATCGCCCGGAGTTGTCACAAGATGGTGTTTGACGCCAAGTCGGGGTGTATTTATCTGTTGGGGAGGTTGGGCGATGGCGACGTGATGCCTGTTCGGCCAGAGGACGAGGAGGCGTTGCGACGAGCTGGGGAGCGGGTTGGGACTGGGACGGGATCGGGATCGGGATCAGGATCAGGATCGAGGGGGTCGACGGCGTATTGTTCCGAGTTTTACAGGTATCACACGAGGGGGCTGGATGCGGGCAAGTGGGACCTATTGTCGTTTGATACGGCGGTGAGTTGCTTGCACGCCCGCGTCGTATCTGGCACTCACTCACCAATGCATGGGACCAGATCTCGGGGGGACCCCCGCTGATATTCGATCACCAGATGGTGATGGACTGCGATGCACAGGTGCTGTACGTCTCTGGGGGGCGCGTGGTCGACGGCGACTGGAACTCGCCGAAATATTCGGGCCTGTATAGCTACAATGTGCGAACGAGCAAATGGAAGTTGCTCCAGTGCGTCGACGAGCATGTCGTGGTCCAAACGCTTGCTGACGACGTCTTGTCTCTCTAGACCTGTCCAGTCCTCGTCCTCGTCTTCATCCTCGTCGGCGTCGACGTCCGCGACGCCACAGCCGACCCTGTTGCCGCGCTTTGGGCACTCGATGGTCCTGGACCCGCTGACCCGCACGCTGTTTATATTTGCAGGACAGCGCGACGACAGGTATCTGTCGGACATGTACGCATACGACATCGCCAGCAATTCCGTGACGGAGCTATTTAGCAACTTTAGCACGAACGGGGGGCCCGACGCGTGTTTTACGCAGCGGGCGGTGGTGGACCCCATGTTGAGAGAGGTGTACGTGTGCGTGACGTTCTTTCTCCTGTCCTCGTCGTTGTGCACGCGTGCTGAAGGGGGTACTAGGTTTTGTGGGTTGACGAGGGCGCAGCAGTCTTTGGCACTGACGGTGTTGAGGTCGGACGCGCCCAATTGGGTGTATCAGTATACGAATCCGACGCAGCCGGGGAAATGGACGCAGATTTTGCCCGAGGTGGTGTCTGAGATGGGCGACGGGCGGGGGAGTGGGGAGGACGGGGCATCGGTGCCGTTGCCGAGGTATGCGCACCAGGTGGTGTATGACGAGCGGACGAAAAAGGTGTACATGCATGGCGGGAATGCGGGCGAGGGAAGGGGAGCTGGTGGTGAGGAAAAGGAGAACGAAGAGGCGAGGGCGGAAGGAAACAGGGAATGGACGGGTGGCGAAGAGGAGCGGTCGAAACCGGGATTGCGAGAGACGCGGCTGGACGATTTCTGGGTGATGGATCTCGTGAGGTGAGCGTTTTCTCGCTCGGTCGCGAGACTCTGACGGGTCGTCGTAGGGCCGCACCGCAAGAGGTGATCCGTCAGGCCAAGTACCTCATACGGCGACAACGGTAGGGCCGTTGGCTGGTCTTTTAGACACGTCACTCATGCACACGCAGGTTTCGCGAAATGTGTGAAGAGCAACCTGCGGTCAAGGCGCTGCGTTATCTGCGGACCGAGGTCTCTGACGTGGTCGATCATGCCAACCCTGAAGAGACGAGCGTGTTTCGGTCGTTGCTCACACATTTACTCTCTCCCAGGCGGGGCGTGGAGGAGCCCCCCAAGAAACGATCACGACCAGACACGCCCGAGGAGGTGTGGACAAACGTGATCGAGGGCGAGGACGACGATGTCTCGCACACGCCGCCCGAGCGTGTATCGACGCCTGCCAAGCGGAATCGAGCAGTGTTGCAAATGGACGAGGACCCGGAGGAGACGGAGCTACGTGACGAAGGCAGCAAGCCTGTGTCTCCGGAGCGGTTCGGACAGCGGACAGAGGTGTTTGAAAGTCTGCTCGGGTTTGTGGGGGGGGAGATGAAGCAGCCAAAGGGATCCTTGTTGGATTTGGTAGACGCAGAAGACGGACTGTAACTAACGGCTATTACTCGTCGAGGTTGATGGCGCGGCCAAACTTGGCGTACAGTACGACCTTGAGCTCCTTCATTCCCTCTTCGCATTCCTGTGCGACCGTGGCCAGGCTGGCGAGCTGGAGCGATATCTCGGCCTGGTCTTTTTCGAGGCGCGCGAGGGCGCGGTGCTGCGGTAGATGGAGAAAGGATTCGCCAATTTTGTACCTGTCTGTGCGTCAAGAAACGAGCTGTACAAAGCGGCGAGAACGCACAGGACCGTCTCGTCCTCGTCGGTGAGCTCGAGTTCGGTCGCGAGATCGTCGAGGGCCTCTTTTTCTTGCTGTGCAGAGATGAGCCGCGATCTTGGGATTTCCGGTCGTACTCGCCTTGAGCGCCTCGAGCTTGTCCTCGATCCCTCGTAGACGCGTGTTTAGCTTTGAAAACGTATTGATTTGTTGCTGGTCCTCTGTTGCTGGTCAACATGCGCAGATACGCCAGATCGACGACGACACACCCCAGGTGACCTCGGCCGCATCCTCGTTCTCTTCTTCCTCTGCCAACTGCTACACTCAGCGCGCGCGCGTGCTGAAAAAGAGAACAACGACAGACCATGCGCATGTTGTTCATCGGCGTATGATTTCGAACCGGCAATAGTAGTAGCACATGTTTAGATATATCCGGCCCGTGGCATCCTCCCGTCAACCTGACTAGCGACAAGCGTCACAAAACCGCAGTAGCACATAAAACGAGCCGTCTCGTTTCTCGACAGACCGGTTCTTTTTTCTTTTTTTCCCACTAATGACGATCAAGGTCGACGTCGAGGACGTGTTGACGGTGATGGAGCGAGTGCTTCCCGCTCCGGAGCGTGTGTGGGACTGGTGGGCCGAGAGCACGCGCACCCCGTTCGAGACGGTCAAGACGGGCTTGTTTCTGTACGTGTTGGTGACGCAGACGCTTCGCGTCTGTCGGCACTTGCGTGCGCGAGGACTCGGGCAGAGCGTCGTCGACGGGTACGTGTGGACGTCCAAAGTAAGTCTCTCTCTCTTTTTTTCTTTTTTTTATATGGCCTATGACTGACGGACGGGACTCGGGCCCGTAGCAAGCGCTGTTGTTGGCCATGAAGCTGCCGCCTGCGCAAAAGAAGCTGCAGGAAGAGCTGGCCAAAGTCAAGGTCGAGGTCGAAGGCAAGCTCGTGCCCAAGGACGGCGAGGTCACGCGGTACATTGCCCTCCCCGAGCAGGGCAAGTCGCCCGAGTGGATCCTCGAGGAGATGGCTCGGATGGACAAGGTACTCGGTGCGCACATGGTCGACTGGCGCGACGGCAAGATTTCGGGCGCCGTATACCGTGCGTTGCGTCTCGTCCTGTCCTTTCGTCGTCGGTGGGCTCATTTCCAAGACTTTTTTAAGACGGGGGAGACGATCTCTCCAAGGTGCTCGTCGCGGCGTTTGAGCGCTACGCTGTCTCCAATCCCCTCCATCCCGACGTCTTTCCGTCCATCCGCAAGATGGAGGCCGAGATCGTCGCCATGTGTCTGAGGATGTACAATAATCCGGATGGGGCTGGCACCATGACCTCGGGCGGCACCGAGTCGATCGTCATGTCCATCAAGACGCACAGGGATTGGGCGAGACAAGTCAAGGGCATCACCGAGCCCGAAATGTCAGTATCGCAAGTTGAGGTGTCGTCTACGTTCTGACGGGGCGTGCGTGTAGGATTATACCGGTGACCGCGCACGCTGCCTTTGACAAGGGTGCGGCGTACATGGGTGTCAAGGTCCACGAGGTACCCGTCGACCCCGTGACTCGTCGGGCGGACCTGAATCGCGTGCGCAAAGCCATGTTGGTACCTTTTATGTTTCTTTAAGCCTTATCTGACGACGTGTGACAGAAACGGCAACACGATCATGGTAAGTACTGGATGTTCGTCACTCATAATCATAATCACGTGTTATATAGCTCGTGGGCTCCGCGGTCAATTTCCCGGACGGCAACCAAGACGATATCGTCGCCCTCGGCGCGCTCGCTGTCAAATACAACATTGGTCTCCACGTCGACTGTTGTCTCGGTTCGTTCATCGTGCCCTTCCTCGAAAAGGCTGGTCTCGCAGATGGTCAAGATGGTCGTTTCAAGCTGACCCCGTTTGATTTCCGTATTCGCGGGGTGACGGCAATCAGTTGTGATACCCACAAGGTTGGTCGCACCGGTTTTCTTGTTTAGTCTCTGTGTGGGTCGCTGAGATCTTGGCCGTTCAAGTATGGATTTGCACCCAAGGTGAGTCGGGCGATTTCGTGAATCGGCCCGATCTCATGGCGTCGTCAGGGATCTTCCGTCATCATGTATCGCGATGCTGCGTTTCGGAGATACCAATACTATGTTCACCCAGACTGGACCGGTTCGTATTTCCCTCTATCACACTCGTGTGTCTGTGTCTGAACGCGTTATTTTTATACAGGCGGTGTATATGCAAGTCCGAGTTTATCTGGTTCGAGGTGACGTATCGTTGTCGATTCCCGTCGACGGTGGCGCTCACGTGCCTTTTTTTTCTTACAGACCCGGCGCCTTGATTGCCGGGACATGGGCAACGATGCAATACATGGGATCCGAGTGCGCATTCCGTTCTCTCTTGCCTCGCTTCATCTCACCCCTCCTTTGCAGCGGATACCTTCAATCCTGCCGCGACATTGTGACCTGCGCGCGCAAGATCGCCAACGCCGTCCCGGCCGCTATACCCGGGCTGTACGTCCTCGGCTCGCCCCCGGCGTCTGTCGTCGCGTTTGGCTCGAAAGACGCGTCGGTGAGCGTGTACGAGGTCGGGGATCGCATGTCGAAGCGGGGGTGGCATTTGAATGCGCTGAGCGGGCCCCCGGCGGTGCACATCGCTTGTACGGTACGTCGTCGTCGTCGTTTTCTGTTGCCTTGTCGTGTTTTTTTATTCGCGTTGATGCGGGGAATGGGAATAGCGCTTGACGTTGCAAGTCGTCGATACGTTCGTGGAGGATCTCAAGACGTGCGTCGAAGAAGCCAAGAGTACGCCTGAAAAGGGCAAGGGGACGATGGTGGCATTGTACGGTGCGTTTCTCGACTTTTTTTTTTGAGGGGGAAGGGGTGTTTGATGAGGCGTCGGGCTGAACGGACGATCGGGACATGATAGGTCTGGGAAGTTCGAGCGCGATTGGGCCTACGATCGTCGAAGAAGTTGCGAGCATCTTTTTGGATACGATGTACAAGGCGTGAGCGGAGGGGGGATGCTTGGGGGAGTGTTCTAGGGATCGGACAATGCTATACTTTTTTATTCTTTTTATCTCTGCTTGATTTCTTCATGAATTGAGTCGGCTCTTGCACGAGGTAGCGTTACGAGGCGGCAATGCGCACGAGGACTTTTATCAAGACTGATGAGTTAGAATTCAACATCGTTTTTGGGCATTTCCAACGGTCTCCAAAAACGAAGCTTGGTCGTTTTGATATTCTGAACGACCCTATTACTTCCACACTTCGCAGTGAATTCAGAATCCAGTAAGAATCTAATCATCGTCACTGTGAATACCACTATTTACCAAACCGCATTGTTGATCGCAATCCATGATTCTACGTGTTCTACATATGTAACTCATAGTTTGTAGTAGTCACGGTGAAAAGAAGCTATATACACTAATCAGAAAAGAAATCATCCAGATCACTCAAGTCGAATGTGCTGTCGCAACAGAAGCCGGTAGATCGCGTATTGTAATAGGCAACACCATCGTGTTGGGTTCCGTGCAGTACCTTCCGTGATGAAAAAAATTGATGACGAGGGACAAGATGTACGGCACGAGGACAATGACCGCGAGGGCAGGCAAGTGCATGTCAAGGATAAGCTGAATGCCAGCCATGCAGGACGTAGCAAGGAGGGGTACTGCATGGAGAAAACTTGCAAATGTAGGATAGGTCTAACAGGGTTGTAAGGAATCAGCCAGTAGATAAATAAGAAGGTCAGGGTACCTGGAGAAAGTGGGGGGGAATGGCAAGACGAAGACTGATGGTGTAAATGAGAAGTGCCAGGACGGCAGGCAGCATGGCCTTATACCCCGAGATTGTAAGGACACTAAGTATGAAACGATGTCAGTGTCAAGCATGTGAGGTCTGGAATGATTCACCCCAGAAACGTCAAAAGCTATGCAAAAAAAACATACATCCCGGTCAATGATAAAATCAGCAAAGCAAATATGCCACATACTGAGTTCAAAGTGAACTTGTGTAAGCCTTCCAGTTCTCTCGCAAGGTCGGAAGAGATATGGTGTTGCCATTCTGGATATGTTTGTCGGGTGGGGTGAAACCTACGAAAGGAGCAGATAATGCACAATGGCATTAATGGGGTCATTTGTGGTAGATGTCTCTTCAATCTCTTGAGAAGTAATCTTAAATACCTTCATCTTCGGCACTTAGTTCATGTTATAAGAAACGGAAACAGACCTGTGCTCAGATGCAACACACATCGCCTTGAACTCTGAATACGTAAAGCTGACCCATCGGAGTGCAAGAATGGGATGGTTTTGCTCTTGGATTATGGCCTGCAAACGTGCAGGCTCCAATACTTTCCTGTGTCACACAGTTGGTTGCCAAACATGGAACTATGAGGTATTTAAGAGGGCTTTGGACGGCAGTAGACATAGTAAGTGGGGTGCACTAATCTAGTGCACTGTTCTCATCCGCCGTGCATGGCCTTGCGTATCTGATGTGTCTTTTTCCGATTCCATTCCTGAGCGGTATCTGTTTGCTTCACCAGATTGGGTTGAGCGATCGTGGCGAGTCTGAATTCACCATTTTTCCCACGCTCCATGGTCCAATGGTAGGGGATTCGCGTCTCTGGGCTCAGTCGGAAGAGCCCGATCCTGTAGTATGCACATATCCGGAATTCCTTTCTTTATATGACTATGCGCGGCCTTAGTACTCCCCGTCGGAAGACCGTTCCAGCAGTCCTATGACGAATCAATGTCTCTGGGCGCAAGTCTTCGCCGCACGCCTACCTCGAGGCAAAAAAGCTTTCACCCTTTGTACCTTGGCTGTGTTGCCACTTTCAGGGTTGTAATTCCTGTCAAAAGCTGGTTTTCCACCGGGCTCCTTTCATAAGCGGGTGTGGGGTTCAGATGCGCTGGGCGGGTCACCGCCAGTGCACGAGGGTCGAGTAGGTCACGTTTCATGACCGGAAAGATACCCGAGTTCAATAGCGGTCTCCCAGCGGCAGTGTCTATTTATCATGAGTCATCCATTCCGTTACTTATCGAACTAGGCAGATTGGCTACGTTGGTCAACGGAATTCCTGAGCATCGTTGGGAAACTTCGACACTGTCGTCATACTCTAAGATCGCAATATCTATTTCCCACTAAGAGGGTAGTCGGTGATGAAATTACACGTGCACTGTGGCGCGACTCGCACTCGACGTCTTTCCGTTTATTCGCAAGATAGAGGCCGAGATCGTCGCCATGTGTCTGAAGATGTACAACAATCCGGATGGGGCTGGCACCTGACCTCGGGCGGCACCGAGCCGGTCGTCGTGTCCATCAAGACGCATAGGGACTGGGAGTAGGTTGACACGTTGTCTACATTCTGATGGGTGTGCATACAGGATCATAATGGCGACCGCGCACGCTGCGTTCGACAAGGGTGTGGCATACATGGGTGTCAAGGTCCACAAGGTATCCGTTGGCCCCGTGACGTGTCGGGCGGACCTGAAGCGCGTGCGCAAAGCCATGTTAGTATCCTGTAAGTCTTTTTTGGTCTCATTTGACGACATGTGACAGAAACAGCAACACGGTCATAGCAGGTATCGTGGGATGCTTGTCACTCATAATTACAATTAGCTCGTGGGCTCCGCAGTCAATTCCCCGGACGGAAACCAGGACGGTATCGTCGCCCTCGGCGCCCTCGCTGTCAAGTACAACATTGGCCTCCACATCAACTGTTATCTCGGTTCGTTCATCGTGCCCTTTCTCGAAAAGGCTGGTCTCGCGGATGGTCGAGGCGGTCGCATCAAGTTGACCCCGTTTGATTTCCTTTCCGTGTTCGCGGGGTGACGGCAATCAGTTGCGATACCCACAGGGTTGGTCGTGCCCATTTTTTGTTCGGTCTCTGTATGGGTCGCTAAGATCTTGGTTGTTCAAGTACGGATTTGCACCCAAGGTGAATCGGGCGAGTTTGTGAATTGGCTTTGGTCTCATGGCGTCGTCAGGGATCTTCTGTTATCATATACCGCGATGCTGCGCTTCGAAGATACCAATACTATGTTCACCCAAACTGGATCGGTTCGTTTTTCCCTCTATCACGCCCGTGTATCTGAACGCGTTTTTTTTATACAGGCGGTGTATATGCAAGTCCGATTTTATCTGGTTCGAGGTGATGTATCGTTGTCGATTCCAGTCGATAGTGGTGCTTACGCGCCTTTTTTTTGCAGAACCGGCGCATTGATTTCCGGAACGTGGGCAACGATGTAATACATAGGATCCGAGTACGTATTCCATTCTCTCTGCCTTGCTTCATCTCACCTCCCTTTGCAGTGGATACCTCCAATCCTGCCGCGACATTGTGACCTGCGCACGCAAGATCGCCAACGCCGTCCCGGCTGCTATACCCGAGCCGCACGTTCTCGGCTCGCCCCTAGCATCTGTCGTCGCGTTCGGCTCAAAAGACGCGTCGGTGAGCGTGTACGAGGTTGGGGATCGCATGTCGAAGCGGGGGCGACATTTGAATGCGCTAAGCAGCCCCCGAGCGGTGCACATCGCTTGTATGGTACGTCGTCGTTGTTGTTCTCTGTCACCTTGTCGTTTTTATTTTTATTCATGTTGACATGGGGAATGGGAATAGCGCCTGACGTTGCAAGTCGTCGATACATTCGTGGCAGGTCTCAAGATGTGCGCCGAAGAAGCCAGGAGTGCGTCTGAAAAGGGCAAGGGGACAATGATGGCGCTGTACGGTGTGTTCCTCTATTTTTTTTTGAGAGAGGGGGGGGGGGGGTTGATGAGGCGTCGGGCTGAACTGACGATCGGGACATGACAGATCTAGACAGTCCAAGCGAGATTGGACCTGCGATCGTCGAAAGGTTGCAAGTATCTTTTTGGATACGTTGTACAAGGCGTGAGCAGAGGGGGGGGGGGGGGTTACTGAGGGAGTGTTCTACGGATCGGACAATCTATATTTTTTTAAATTCTTTTATCTCTGCTTGATTTCTTCTTCAAGAATTGAATCGGATCCTACGCGAGGTGGCATTACGAGACGGCAACGCGGACGAGGACTTTTACAAAGGCTGGTGAGTTAGAATTCAACATCGTTTTTGGGCATTTCCAATGGCCTAAAAAACGAACCTTGGCCGTTTTGATATTCCGAACGACCCTATTATTTCCACGTTTCGCAGTGAAGTCAGAAAGAATCTAATCATCACCCTGTGAATATCACTATTTACTAAACCGCATTGTTAATCACAACTTACGATTCTACGTGTTCTATGTAACTCATAGTTTGTAATAGTCATGGTCAAAAGAAGCTATGTACACCAATCAGAAAAGAAATCATCCAGGTCACTCAAGTAGGATGTGCTGTCGCAACAGTAGCCGATGGATCGCGTACCCTAATAGGCAACACCATCATGTTGGGTTCCGTGCAGTACCTTCCATGATAAAAAAAATTGATGATGAGGGGCAAGATGTACGGCATGAGGACAATCACTGCGAGGGCAGGCAAGTGCATGTCAAGGATAAGCTGAATGCCAGCCATGCAGGACGTAGCAAGGAGGGGTACTACATGGAGAAATCTTGCAAGTGTAGGATAGGTCTAACAGGTTTGTAAGGAATCAGCCAGTAGATAAGTAAGAAGGTCAGGGTACCTGGAGAAAGTGGAGGGGAATGGCGAGACGAAGACTGATGGTGTAAATGAGAAGTGACAGAACGGCGGGTAGCATGGTCTTATATCTCTTGAGGAAGGATCTTAAATGTCTTCACCTTCGGCACTTAGTTCGAGTTATAAGATACGGAAACAGGTCTATGCCCAGATGCAACACACACTGTCTGCCTGAGAAGCAGCTCCACCCGTGCCATAGTTGTATGGGGGTGCTTCAGACGGACATATGGGCAGGGTGCACTAATTGTGTTGTCCTCATTCGCCGTGCATACCTTGCATATCTGATGTGTTTTTTCAGGTTCATTCCTGAGTGAATTGCACGTGTAACTGATTATTTGTTTGCTTCGCACCAGATTTTCCACGTCTGGCCGCGCTGACTCATTGGTTTTGTGCACTGAGAGTGGTCAGTGGCACTTTAATGTGTTTGTTGAGCGAAATTCACCGCGTTTCTCACGCTCCGCTGTTTGAGGATGGGAGGTGGTGTTTCGTCACATGAATACTAGATTAGGAAACTCGACTGTAGAATCTCCGGGCCTCACTCAAGACTGCCCGCGGTCCTGTACGTAGTATGTATCCGGAATTATTTTCCGAAGGCGATTGTCCCAGCAGTCCTATGACGAATGAATGTCGCCTCTGGGCGCAAGTCTTCGCTGCACGGCTGCCTCGAGGCGAGAAACTTCACCCTTAGGTACTTTGGTCGTACTACCACTTTCAGGGTTGTAAGTCCTGTCAAATGCTGGTTTTCCACCAGGGTCCTACACAGCCGTCATGTAAGCGTGAGGCTACATCGTTGAATGACTTCCCCATACCAGTACCAGCAATACACACTGTCTGTAAAATTGCTTCCATGACCTTAATTTACCAGAGATATTGTTTGGTATGGAACATCCCCTGAGTACAGGGTCAGATTGTCAAATACGTGAGTACTGGTGCTATCTTGGCCATCCGGGTATTATGCCGCAGCGGTTGGACAACCCACCCACTAATTTCGATCTGAGTAACCGGGTCTCCTATTGTGTACTTGGGCGCTTCCTACGGGTCATGTGTGCCATGACCCGGTGGCGCGCTGGCGGGAAATGTCGTCCAAGATGTACTCCCGATCAGACAGAACAGCGGAAATGGAACAAACGTGAGCGCGCGCGCACGATTCCGGATTCCCCATCACCGCCATCGAGCTCCTCTTCTCCCTCCTCTTTCATTCACAGTCCTGCTTGAGCTCGAAGACGCAGAAATGAAACAACAGCAGTGAAGCAACTGAACGACGAGACGACAGAACAACAAAAACAACGAGCGCGAAGGAAAATAACACGAGCGAGATAGGATTACTTATGTACGACGTACACATCCACCCTCGCAGCTCGCTCATTACAATGCAACGCATGGGGTCCAGGCAATTTTCCACTTTGCCTCGCTTGTTCGCACGTCTCCCTTGCCGGGATACCCCCAATCCTGCTACGACGTGCGCAAAATCACACAATTCCTCTACTCTGTTGTCGCGTTCGGCTCAAACAGCACGTCGATGCCACGCACGAGGTCGGAGGTCAGATTTATAAGCATGTACAGAGTCTGGATGCACTGGGCGGGCCACTGCCGTGCATATTACTCGTACGCTGCATCAAGTCTCTCCGGCATGTGTGCCTAGGCGTCTAAAAAAGAAGACATAACAGCGCTCAACAGTGCGCCTGAAAAAGGCAATAAGGGAAATAATGCGCTGTATTTGTACTGTGCATCCCAACGTGCTATGGCAGCACAACAACTGGGCATCTAAAGTCAAATATTCACCAGATGCGAGCGATGGTCATTCATATTCAGCAGCTGTCGTTTCCATTGCCATTTTAGCAGATCGCAAGTTTGTGACTGCTGCTGGAAATAAGATCAGCATTCACTGGAAGTAATCATTTAACAACTCTGTAATGAGCTCGATGATGACGGGCCAGAACGAAAATAGCCTCAATGAAATCATATCATTGCCACTTGACTTCCTTCGTGCAGAGGGTGGAAATTCGCCTGTCCCGTTGTTCAACCCATTTAATTCAAGCTACTTACCAAAGCTTCCGCATTCGAAGACTCGTCAAGCAATGTGTTCAACGCTTTCAGGTATAATTTCTGTGTTGTTGAGGAGTATATTTCCTGACGCCAAACACGATGTCATGTAGTACAGTAGCTCGCGGTGACAATCTTACTTTTTCTCACGGATTATTATGACTCTACGCACTCCGATCCTCGCAGGGCCGTGGCATCTCCACCACCGTCTGATATGACACGTAACCCCCCAAACCCATGTACGGCTGCTAATCAGCCGATCGCATACGCCCCATATCGGACGGGTCGAATAGGTCACGTTTCATGACCGGAAAGATACCCGAGTTCAATAGCGGTCTCCCAGCGACAGTGTCTGTTTACCACGAGTCAAAACCCCCACATATTTCATTCCATTGCTGATCGAACGAGACAGATTGGCTACGTTGGTCACGGAACTCCGGAGCATCGTTTGGAAACTTCGACTCTCTCGTCATGCTCTAAGATCGCATCGCCCATCTCCCACTAAGAAGGCAGTTGGTGACGAATCAGACGCCAGCGCATGTACTGCGGTACAACTCGCACTGGATGACTTGTCCAAGATGGAGAATTTAGAGTGACGTGAGGCGAACACCCTGTGCTATGTCCCGTCTTGCGCGCACCGCCTGTCTATGATCGTTATGCCGGCTATTTCTTGATTCCTCCCACGACTCCAACGACACTATGACCTTATGACGCCCAGTCACTCTCGCCCGTCGCTCGCAGGACGGGCTACCTTCACGCACGTCACTTATGTCACCAGGCTCCACTCGACGAGTCTCGGCCCTGGCTCCGTGAGCACTCGCAGATCTGTCATACGTTACACCAGGTCTCGTCGAGCCGATATCGCACGTCGAGCCTGCACTGACTGCGGCTGAGAGCCGATAGCACGCCCCCGTTCACGCTGGTCGATGATGATTAAGACGGTCTCCCCAAGGCACCTTCGACAAACGCACGTATCACCCTCTCCTTTGTCCTTGCCCTCGGATAACACTCCGATTTCTCCTATTTGTATGTCGGGTTGGATCGGCCGGTTGTTTGTGCATCTTCGACGGCCGTTTGGCTCTGCCTCGGTCGCAGGGAGAGTATACGTGCGTCGTGGCGGACTGTCTCATTACAGTGCTGTTGCTCAAGAACTTTTCGCCGCGTACTTGCCGGAAAAGCTTTCTTGTCATCCCTCATTCGCCTTTTCGCTCTCGTAGCCGCCAAATTTACCTCGTAGTATCACCTTTACTATGGCATAATGTTGGAAAAGATTGATAGAAACCAGTGGAAGAAAAGAAGCGAAATTTGCATGTGATCTGATGGGGTATGAGAAAAGGGCACGTGCACCGATTTATCCTTGCGTCTACGCAATGGCCTACAGCCCAGCTATGTCCGGAGCAGCATGCCCAAGGGAAGGTGGTGAGTCCACAGGAGTCCAGATACTACGGAAATGACGGAGATGCCAGAGTCCCACACGAATCACGACACACTAGCGTCATCGCTCACAAAAAGTAAGCAAATCGAATCGAAATCGACGGCCGAAGCGACATACATTCGCTCGCATTCCTCGCTGATGGAAAACACATCGTGAGTGCTGGCGATGAAGGGAAAATTCGACGTTGGCGGGTGAAAGATGGCAAGGAGGTGGGTGCTCCGATGAGCGCAGGAAGCGATCTTTCGAGCGTCGCGGTGTCGCGAGACGGAAAATGGGTCGTGAGCGGTGGAGAAACGGTGACGGTATGGAATGCGAAGAACCACAAAAAAGTGGCAAGTGTCAATGGTGCATCGGTGCGTTCGGTCGACGTCTCCCCCGATGGAACAAAAGTCGTATCTGGATCGGACGAAAGGGTTACCTGCATTCGTTCGCTGTCGAACTGCGAGAGAATACTGGTCTTGACCTACGACGACATTGTGAGGGCGGCTCTGTACTCGCCCGACGGACGGCACATCGCCATTGCCTCGTCGGCGAATGTGGGGTTCGGTTCCCACATCGACTTTCGTAGCCATGTTCGGATTTACGATAGTCAGGACGGCCGCTCCATTCTCAGCATTTCGATCATTGCGTGGTCTCTTTCCTGGACCAACGATAGCAAACAACTCTTTGCCCTGTCCCACGAAGGAAACATCCACTGTCTTGACACATCCACTGGAGAAACGCTCTCTCAGTGGGCCATCCATAGTAATAAGGATCCGGGGAGCATCGTCGTCGCGAGAGACGGTACTTTTGTCGCAGCTTCGGCAGAATTATCTATCTCGTTCTGGGACACCAGGACGCACAGGCAAATCGGGCAAGTTATAAAGCAGGCGTCTAATATCCGGTCAATGGTCATCTCCGAACACTATGACATTGCAATCGCTGCAGGCAAGACGATCACTGTTCAGAGCTTGTGTGACATCCTTCCAGCCCCTTACTGTAACAAAGTAGGCCCCCTTACTTCAAATATTTTCCACGTGGGATGATTGCTGATGGACAGGTTTTTCGGAAGCGGGAAGCCTCCAACAAGAAGGGTGAAAATTTTGGAGACGATAGTTCAGGTACGCCCATAAGTACGCCAGCTCTTCACTCTGACAGGCGCATTCAACAGATGGCAAAATCGCTCATCTTGAAGAAACAATCGAGCAACTCCGCCAACAACTAGCTGACGCTCAACAAGGAGAAAGTCAAAGAGAGAACAACCTCAATGAGACCATAAAATACCTTCGGGCACAGGAAAAGGACTCCAGTTCGTCCAGCGCTGTGGTACTCAGATTGCCCATAGTTGATATTTTGTACCTGCTAGTCAGCAAAATTACACGTCTTGAAAAGACAATCGAGCAATTGCTTAATCAATCCCCCGATTCTCAGCGGAAGGGGATGGAGAATAACAAGATCTCAGGTGGGTCAGTCGACAACATGAGTCGATTTTGTTTGTCACTGTCTATTAGACGAGAACGTTGTAAATATTAAAGAAGCAGTCCATCGGCTCCGTGCCCAGTTTACCGATTCTCGAAAGACAGGTACCCATGAGAATGTACGGCATAAACTTCGTTTAGCTGCTACGCAAATCGCGACGAAGGAAGAGGATATGATTCACTGGTTGTTTGGTCTATTCGACGTCACTATCCCAACCACATATACTGTGAGGCAAGAACACATCCTAGGTTGGCTCCTACAAGAAGTGTTGTCTCGGTCAGGCGATGTCACCATTCTTGCTTGGACAGGAAAGGCATCCGAATATAACAGCTGTCTTCCTTCAGATATATCCGTATATCACAGTCCAACGTCTCCGTACATCCCTTCACTGACCGAGGACATGATGAATACGCTGGTCATGGAACCGTTCACATCACTGGAGGACCTAAACTCGGCATTGATACTTTACGACAAGATCTCCCTTGCTCCCTCACCCCGTCTCACCAGTTGCCGATTAAGCTTGCCTTGCATCGTGTTTCCGCTGAGGGGTCGGTTGGTCCCAAGCAATGATGGCCAAGGCGTTTATCATGCCATGACATCCGCGCTTGGGAAGGTCGAGATCAAAACAACGGATGATTTGACCGGCGCGACGAACCTGGTGCTCGTACATCCGTGGCTGCAGTGTCTCCTCGATCCCACTTATTACCCATTCGAACGACCAGAAGGGGGAGATGGCAATCCACCGCTCACACCGCTCAGCGGAATGGACGATCCTGATGTGATGTTCGCTGACCCACGTCCTCTCGCGACATCGGATTCCGTAACCTTCACACCTCATTCTTCCCTCGACAAGCCCACCAGAGCGCTACGCCTCTTCGCGCGTTTTAGACAACCCTTTGGCGCGCTGTTACTCGTTCATATATCCCACAACGATTACAAGCGCGTTGCATCGGACAATCCGATCATGGTGCAACTACTAAAGGATGTTACGCCGCGTTATCTTGCACAAAAAATATGGACCCTCGATATCCTGTAAGATTCCTAGATGTCTCGGTCACCTGTTTTGCTTTAGGACGGGCTGATGTTGTATCGCGCACTCTGATCCCTTTCGACTGATACGTACGATAACCCGAATGTTCTAGAAGTATCATCACATGCTCACTATCATACGTGTTTCGCTTAGCCCATTGTGTTCATCCTATATGATGCTTGTACTTCGACAGTGTCCAATGAGACAACAAATTAGGAATCATAGAGAAAAAAACAGTATAGTAGCTCAAGAATAAGCAGCCGATCACTTTGCACGAAATAGATCTGCCACGCAAATTACCATGACCATTATGCACCCCTCCGACCCACAACCAATTGCCATATCCCGCAACCGCTGCGCCGCCATCATTGCATCCCCCATCTCCCTCCGCACCATCTCCACCGCCGTCTGATATGACACATAATCCCACAATCCCCGGTTCCCAACGATCACCACCTCGTCCTCAGCCGTCAACTGTCGCATCACCACATACGGCTGCGCAATCACCACAGGCACGTGGTCGAAGAAGCCAAACGAGCGCGAGGTGTCGATCACGTCGTACACGAGACCCTTGGGCGACACCCATCCACCAACCGACCGCATGCGCGCCATCTCGGACGGGTCAAACGGGTCATGTCGTCCCGACACTAGTTCGGCGGTCCGGTTCGCGATCACCGCGAGCGTTTCGCCGACGTTGGCCACGTACATGGTCGTTCCGACGAGGTAGATCACAATGCCGGATGCGCCTGCAACAGCGCAGCTCTCGGGCGCGCTCGGTTGCCTGTTCGCTCGGCCGGAAGCGCTAGCGGTATAAAACGAGCGATGTAGCTGCCTGTTGAGCTCCAGAAACGTTCGGCGGAGTGCGTCGAGCACCGTCTCGCCTTTCGAGGGATCGATTTGGTCCAAATGCGTACCGAAATACGACAAAAGGCTGTCACGGAGAAACTTGGACACGCGGTGGTCGCTTCGCACAGCGTTCGACCGTCCAAACATGGCAAATACGACCTCGTCCTTGCGATCTCGAAACTCGGGCTGTACGAGATCAAACGTAGTGAGGTAGCCTGTGCTCCCGATGCGGTCCGCGATTCCGTACGATATCAAGTTCGCTTTGGAGAGGGAGGTTCGGACGCGCAAGTCTTCGGTTTCCTCCAGGATGCTGGCGGTGGTAACGTCCATGAGCCCGAGGGCGCGCAACGAGGACAATTCGGAAAATTCGGCAAAAAGTGTTGCAACCCTCGAGACATGGCACCCCCCAGCAGGCTTGATCTCGAACCTCTTGTTTCCAGACAGGTTGAGGTATCTGAGATTGGGATTGAAGTTCCTGTTACGTGCTATTAGCAACTCGGCGACACCCGCGAAAATAACTTGCCAGTTCCAATCATATTCCCAGTTATTAATGTTATACCTTAGCACGTTGCTCCCCACATCGATTGCTGTCAAACTCTGCACATAGTTCAATTCGTGGGGCAGCGTCTGTAGTTTGTTACCATTGAGGAACAAGACGCTCAGCCTTGTCAGCCTGTGCAATTCCTCGGTCTGTATGCTCGCCAGCTGATTGCCGCTGAGATAAAGTTCCTCAAGTTTCGAGAGGTTGGTGAAGAAAGTGGAAGGAAGGTCACGTATTTTATTGAAGGACAAGTTTAGAACTCGGAGTTCTCTCAGGTTCATCAACGGCAGGAGGTCATCGTCCGTGAGGTGATTTTCGCCCATGTATAGCTCTTTGAGCGAATACGCGAGCGGAGGCAAAGCGGATAGTGCGAGCGTTTTCTCACTCGACGCCTTTCCCGCGGTCTGAAGTTGGGTCTGTGGTCCCGGTGGGGTGGGAGATACTTCAACAGAAGTAGCAGAGAGAGCGGAAACCGATGTTCCCGGTGGGTTCCACTTGTCGATTAGGTTGAACGTTACGTTGATCAAAACGAGGGATGAGCAATCCCATAGAGAGATCGGCAGTCGCCGAAGTCTATTATGATGTGCATCCAGAACTTCGAGCCGTTGGAGCGAGCCAATAACTTCGGGAAGAGAGTCGAGACGGTTGTTGGAACAGGAAAGTGTGACGAGGCAGGTGAGGCCACCAAGGGACTCAGGAAGAGAGTCGAGATGATTGTTGGAACAGGAAAGCGTGACGAGGCAGGGGAGATCACCAAGGGAGTCGGGAAGAGCATTGAATGAGTTGTGGTCCAGTTTTAAACATTGAAGTGCAGATAGTTGTGACCACGCTAAGTCGTCGAGGGAGGAGAGTTTCGTATGAGATATATCGAGAGATGTGAGTAGAAAAGGCGTTTGAACAAGTTTGGGTAGCATGATGTCATGGAATGAAACGTCGAGGGCGATGGTGTTATGTGGACGAAGAGAGGGGTTAAGCGCATTATGGTCTGCTAAAAGGGTCTCCAACCGGGGAAGTGCGTGCACGACAGAAAGGTCACCAATACAGTTTCGTCTACAGTCGAGAACTTGGAGGTTGGTGAGCTGAATACATTGTTCTGGGAGTTTAGATACGCGATTCCCGACGAAAATGAGTTGCTGAAGCGTGATCAACTTGCCAATGTCCTCTGGGAGTTCCGAAATCATATTGAACGATATATCGAGGTCCAGAAGTGCGGGCATATCGCAAATCACAAGGGGAAGACAGACAATTTGGTTATTGGATAAGATTAGCGTCCTAAGTGTCCGCAGCCGGGAGAAATATTGAGGGAGTTCATGCAAGCGGTTATTTCGGAGCCTGAGGATACTTAATTCAGGTATGCGATCGAGGGCTGCGTCATCAAGATCAACTATACGGTTGCATGAAATATCCAGACTACGTAGGCTCATTGAATGTCGTACACTTCGCGGAGCTTTCCTCATGGTCGTATTAGACAGACGGAGTTCGCGTAAGGAAGTGCAAGATTGGATAAAGTCGAGCGGTATCTGAAGCATAGAGTTTTGGGAAAGATTAAGGTATACAATTGATGCCGCATGCATATACAGGATGATTGGCACAGCGGGTAGACTGCACCCAGTGAGGTCTAGAGCTTCAAAGTCACAAGGATTCAAATGTTCTATCTGAAATAATTCAGTCTGGAACCCAAGATGACAGTGGCGGAGCATACTGTTGGACGGAGCAACTGGCTTTTGTAAATGAACTTCAACAGAAAAGATATGTCACCAGCTCCGAGGTTGTCGAGACCGTCTAGTTGGTCATACCCTGCCTGTTTCAAACGGCGAAGGATGATAACGGCTGGTCGCTCCGTTAATGCTAACATTCTTTCTGAAAAGAATATGAGGCAAAGAAAACGATATTGACATGATTGACACACCCCTTCCACGTTCCTTGAGATACAGCCTGTGAGCCACTCGTTTATCACCATTCGACAACTTGGCATTGAGGGAGGGTAGGAAATCTGCGACGGTTAAGCATGGAGGAAATTGTGCAATGTAATAGGTGCCATTTTCACGATATATGCGCACGCGGATGCATTCATTGGAGTCTGCGGATGGTGTGGGATGTTTTTCCCTGCGCATGCGTCTCTTGATAGTTATTGGTGCAGCGACAGTGGAAAAATCGTCAGGTGTCTGTAGGCTACTGTCTATAACACTTTCCTCTGAGCTGGAACTCGCGCCATCGACGGCCTCGTCGACACCCTCTTTGTCGACTGCCCAGCTATCAGGTGCGGTCCATTGGCAATCGGTTAACTGATCAGCGATAGCTGTTTGACCCTTCCCATGGAAAATACCATGACTGGGGTCGGCTACCGCGAGGAAGGGTTCGTCTTTGGACACGTTGCAGATGCGCGTGGTGATGAACGGTTGCCCTCCTGCCTCAGGCGTTCTTGAGTATGTAATTAAGTCAGAGTTGTCACTTTGCTTTCGTAAACCAATTCTAAGCCTGATATGATGGCTGGTATAGACGGTGACATTGGGTCACTGGGACAAGAGATATCTACCACTCCATCTGGGCCAGGCACGCTGACTTAGGTACGTCGGACCGCCTGTCGAGGGGGAAGAAATACGCCAGCTTGTACGGTGGAGCGGGATCAACCGGAACTCTGCAGATTTGAACCAGATTCCCAGTGTTGCATCACAATAACTGCATAAGCTGAGAGGGCTCTACAAACGGCTGCCGTGCAGTCGTCACTTCCGAGATATGGTTTACATGAATACGTGACGCCCAACACTTCATCGATTCAAGCTTCCAAGGATTTTCGTTTAACAAGTAATTTGTGATAGTCTTGAGTCGAAAGGCACAGAGAAACTAACCGGGAGAGTTCATTGACGGGGATAGCAAGGCCAATCGAAATCAGTGTTCGATGTAGAATAACTGCTGACAGCAATGAGCATGACAGGTCCGACCAGCAGCTTGAGTGCGATGCAGCCTACGATCGTCGAAGAGGCTTGGATAGATTGTACAAGGCATGAGCGTGAGCGTGATGTTGGAATGTTTTAGGATCGGATAATGCCACATTGCAGTGCCATATTTTTTCGATGATTATTTCTTCTTTTGTCCTTTGTATCGCTGGTCGAGATTACCCTTTCCCCTTTCGTATAGGTGGAACTTTTGTACGTTCTATCAAACAAAACGAGCAAGTCCGCGAGCCCTAAAACGCCGATGACTGCGTCAACCAGCTGTTGATCAGCACCTCCCCGTGTCCAAATTACGACGCACTACCGTATACACGCTTGCGATGGCCCATCATCGTTCTCTGTCCATGAGATTTGCTACGCGTCCCCCCCACCGCTCCTCAATCATTCCAACACACGGCCAGCATGACACCATGAGGGCAGATCCGCCGTCCTTGGTAGTGTACCACCGCGTTTCTCGGCTTTCCCTTCCCTTTCCCCGCTCCCCACATCGAGTGTAAGGACCCTATCTCACTGCGTCCTCGCTTCCCTTACGAGCCCCATCCACTCCGCAGCTCCCAACGACGACCCGTTCTTCTTCGGCGCTTGCCACTACACGCTGCGTAGTCCAGGCTCATATCCGTGGTCATAGCCAAGGTACGATGCGGTGCGGAAGTCGAGCCTGTGTCTGACCGTGCGTGCGCCGAAATGACGGTAGAATCTAGCGACGAGGCTTTGAAAAATCGTGCGAAAAGGGCGAGGGCGAGGAGACGCGCACCTTGTCGATGATGGCAAAGAGGATTCGGTTGGACGCGGGCGTGGACGTCGCACGCAAAACTGGCGGCGGAAGTGTAATGTCTGAAGCGACGAGGCCGTTAGAGGTCAAGGTGAAGAGAAGCGCCTTGGAAGAAAAGGTCGGCGCGTCGAGCAGGCTATGAAGACATGCGTCGCCATGCATTGCGGAACCACTAGAATGGAAAATTACGATGAATGGCGTCAGCTTGACGCGATCATTTTCGATCTTGAAGCAAAAGTCGACGTCGTAGGGTACTAGAGACACGAGTGGATGGTCGTGACATGTCTCCATTCAGTCCCAACTTGAGCTCGATCGAGCCGTATCGAGCCGTTATCCTCCGGGTGCGTTATATACTTATGAGGACTATCCTTAGATAGGCTAACCAGAGGCGTATCAAGGTTTGGATCTGAAATCTGCATGGGTTAGATTTGAAAACTGGGGTGTAATGCTTCCTGCTATCTTAGCGAGGGAGGTATATGATAGTCAAGAATAACCGGATTCGAACGCGTCTAGACTCTTTCAATGCATACTGTACATCTTGGCGCTAGAGATCGATCCCCCCTCCTCCGACGAGTCACCGGAAAAAAAGAGCCCCATGGATCAACGGTGCACTGCACAGCTTGTCCGATGGCCGAAGAGCGAATCGTATCGAGGTCCAACAGCAAAAGGACATACGGGATCGCTTTTGACAACAACAGCTATCGTGACTGTTGATCTATCATCCAAACGACCAATTAGCAACGCAATAATCGGCTTTGAATTTACCAGAGCGCAGGGATACGCAGAGCGCAATGTACACACCGGAGTGTTCGAGATGGCCCAAACTTCTTGACCTCTCGATATGCTAGATGGAGAAGGCCGGTGTCCTCCACCTGCTTGTTCCAGCAGAGAGTGCCTTGTCGAGCCCGTATTTGCGGTGGATCGACATGTCGGATTAGACTCGAATTGCCAATGCGAATATATGCGCCCTGGACATGCCTGATAATCTGAGTGCTATGTCATACTCAGGGACCGGGATCACCAAGACGATGACGAACGTTCTAGAACACACACGGGTGCTTCCATGTACACGCTTCCCTTCACAGACCTGGCGTGGAACGCGATATAACGGGTATATCATAGATGATGGTTGGGGATAAGCCGATCCAGTGCATGGGTTCTAGACCCATGCTGTACATGGAATGCCGATCGATGTCTCCGAGTCGGTGCACGTTCGCTCTATGGCCAAAAAAGGGGACCAAAGGAGAGTAACAAGTTCTAGAACATCCATGCAACTGATACAGCCCTTGTCTAGCGACCGGGGAGCGTGCCTCGATAACGAAAGAGACATAAATGGGGTCGAAAATCAGTGACGGCGACAATACCCACTGAAGGCGTGTTAAATTTGCCAGAGAGCAGGAACAAGGATGTCGCGACACAGCACGGCAACTCGAATGCTGTACTTGCAACCACGAGCACATCGGAGGGGTGTTTGAGTGGAGCGTAAACTTGTCGGGTAAAACCGGATGGTACAACAACACATGGGCGTTGCTGAGATGCTTTTTAATCTCATCAGACCAAGCATGTTACGTACCACGGAGCACAAGCTGATCCGTGTCGCTGGCTTGCGATAGGCTTTCGTGCCACCATTTCTTGCGAGATGAAGCTTACCGACGAACAAACGCAGGGCACAACATACTGATGTCGTGATGGAAGCCTGATGCATGATGGCTGATAAGCTGGCGAGCATCGTTGGAGCATGTACAATAGCCTGCGGAAAAGATGGAGATCCGATGTCGTTATCGCATCCCGAACCACCACGTTCATATTCGCGATAGAAATAAGCATTCACAACGGTACGGAAACGATCAGCCAAAAAGGAACGTTGCTTCCTGTAAAACGGTGCGATCACATGCAAATCGGAAAACAAGAAAGGATCAACTTTACGGGGCCCGCAGGAAGCATGCAGATGTGGGAGGTGGCCGCGTCGAAGCGAGGGTAGAAAATATAACACATAGCTGTGTCGGTCGTCTGGACTCGTGCTATGGATACACTCGAAATGTAGGGTTCCGATGCGTCGCTGGCGAGATACGGATATGCCTGAAGTGGATGCAACACGGCGTGCTCTGAAACGCTATCTATGCGTGCGAGCGCTAAACAAGTCGACGTCGCTTGTCGTGCTTGCACATACCGAGATTCGAGTGCAGTACGGGAGTTAGATACGATGATTAGCCTGTTGGGCTGAATCTTCTCACTAGTCGCACTTGTGAAGAAGTAACATCACTGGGTGGCCTAAACCAGTCAGAGTCTCTCTACACGGAAGACCGAACGGAAGTGTGACAGGATGATGATATGATATCAGAGCTTTGACGCAAGGGCATATCGTGTCCAAGTCCCTGTGGCGACCGCCCTTTTTTTTGGCAGCGGAAGGTGCCGCTTTGGCTCCCGAGTCGGACCCGCTGCCACGAAAGGGGTCAAGGTCCGGTCGGCCCGACATAAGGTTTTTTGATAACGCGACCCTATGAAAAATTTTCATTCACCAACCCATTCCGATGCAGTGCGTGTACTTTTTTTTCCATCCGAAAAACTCCTCTAGATCGTTGATCGCTACTAATTTCGATAATTCCAACGCGATGCGGATTCCCGTCGAGGGTAATAAAAAGGACTGGACGCGTCTCGGTCGTAAACGGATTCCTTTCGGCTGAGAAGGCTCTCGTCTTGTTTCCCTCGTCAGTCCTATTTGAAAGTCGCAGTCCCTGTCCCACCTGTCTCAGCATCTAACCCTGTTCCAGATTAGTCCTTAATAACCGCATACCGTCACCATTCCTTTCGTCATGGCTTTCTCACTGACGAGACCACCTTCCCCAATCCGTGAGGGTCCTGCTATATCAACCCAGGGTCACGACGAGGACCATCTATCTTCCGCGCTCCATGCTGCCCTCTCGAGCTTCGTCCCAGGCTCTTTGGCGCACCCCGACCACCACCACGAAATGATCAAAGACAAGGAAAAGGCTGGCATTGACATCGTCGTTGACTCGGATACCCTCTCACTCAAAGGCACTGGCGTCGATGTCGAGCCCGCGCTACTCAAGGGCCACGTCGTGCTTTACCTTAAAGAGCCCACGTCTATCAAGGAGATCACCCTCCAGTTTAGGGGGAAGGCAAAGCTGCCCACACCATCCGCCGAAACGTGCGTCCCTTATCCCCCCTCTTTCTCCGCTTCCATTCCCAACTCTTTCAACAAGGCTGCCGTTGGGTGCTTCTCCGCAGTGGTACACTATCTGCAATCACGAGTGGTCGTTTCTCGAAGGGGAGAAACGCCACAGCCATACGCTCAAGGCCGGCATACATCACTTTCCGTTCCAACTCCAGCTTGGTGGTTCTTTACCGTCGAGTCTCACTAGCAACATAAATGGAGGTGCTCACGTGAGCTACAAACTTCGGGCAGTCGCTGTACGCCCGGGCCTCGCACACAACATGCAGGCCATTATGCCAATTTCCATTCTTCGCACGTTCGCCCCCGAGGCACTCGAGTACCAGCAGTCCCTCGAGATTGAGAATACGTGGCCTGAAAAGCTCATGTATTCGATCATGATTCCACACAAGGCGTGGGCCGCGGGGGACAAGCTGACTGCCATCGTCAAGTTTTCGCCGTTGTCCAAGGGCGTTCGGGTCCTGACGGTTGTCACGACCATTCAGGAAACAACGAAACTAAACTGCAGAGGTGGGTTACAGGAGCATACCCGTTGTATTGTTACCGCCCAGTACGACGTCATGAACGAAAACTCGTCGCCTGCAATCGGGATTCATGGGCGGTCGACGACGTCGGGGGGACTATTGAACGAGGATCGTTTGCCGAGTTTTGGGTCGTTGCAAGACCTGTCACTCCGGCAAGTCCCGAGCGTGGCGTCGTCTTCGTCGTTACATGACTCGCCGCACCATTCTTCGGAACCCATCGCGTCGACGTCGTCCGCGCTCCCTGCAGAGGAAGACATTCCCCTCAGCCAAGATGATACCGTCAGCCAGCTCACGCTTTTCATCCCAAAATACGTCACCCCCTCGCACCCCCTTGAACCGATATCGGTTAGCCATCGAATACGATGGTCCATCCTCATGTCCAACCTGGACGGGCACACGTCCGAACTGCGCTGTTCTCTCCCCCTGCACATCCTCGATGCCCGGCTTCTCGACGAAGCCCGCGCAAACTCTGCAGCGACCCGCCGGCTGCTCCTTGGAGGGTCCGAAGCGCCTATCGACGAGGAACACGACGCTGAGCTCCCGAGCTACTCTGCGCACGTCCGGGATCGTGTGGCTAACATGTACCTCCCCGACTCGGCGACGACACGTGTCCTCAATCCTTGGGTACACAGCAACGTCAGCCCGACGTACATGCCCGAGCAGCAGTCCTTGTCTGGCCCGTGGCTCCCGTCTTCCGGCACCATGTCGCCCTCCCATTCCTTGTCGCATCAGGCGTCGTTGCACCTTCCGCACGCGCCGCATTCGGGGACGAGTACCCCGCTCGAATGGGTCAACTCGGAGCTGCTCTTGTCGCTCTCGAATACGCCGCCTGCAACACTGACGTCGTCCAGCGATCCAGCAAGCCAACCCGAAAGCCGACTGGTCAGTCGACGCGGGAGTCGCGCGCCCAGCCCTGATCATCACTTCTCCATCCCCGTCCCCGTGTCTGGTTCTGTTCCTTCATCCGTGCCTGTTCCTGTCCCCACATCAGTGTCGGTATCTGGTTCGGCGTCGACACAGGAGACGTTTGTGCACGACGGACACGCGAGCCGGACGTTGCCTGGGCTGTTTAGCATTCAGCTGAAACCCCACGCGTCGTTGACCTCGCCAGGATGGCTCTCTTCGCGGTCGAATTCGCTCTCGAATCTGAACTTGGCAGCGTTGGGCGACGGACATCGTCTGTCTGGGTCCGGGTCTGGGCCGATGCAAACGTATCAAGCGGTGCGGCACCCTACGGCTGCGACTGTGACCGCCACGATGGGGACGAGCGAAAGCCTGCCCGAAAGCGCGCTGTGGCATCGTGCATTCACAGAGGTGCCCGATTACGACGTAGCGTCGAGGGGGTTCATCGGCGGTGTGACGCCGTTGACGAGCATGCGTGGGTTGCCTTCGTACGAGGAGGCGAACCGGGACGAGGATCAGGTGACGATTGAGCGGAGGCGGAGGGAGCGCGACGTGTAGCCTTGCTTGTGTAGCCTTGCCATGCGAAGAGGAAACGGGGGAGGGGGGGAGGGAAGAAAGTTGCGAGCATCTAAAATCCAAGCTTAAAGCTTAAAGCTGCGTAGGGAAGTCGACGCCCATTCTCTTTTTTTGGGACATTTCTCTCTCTTTTTCTTTCTTCATGCTGTCATGACACTCTTACCCCATCTTGTTTCTGGGCTAGTCTTTGTCTCGCTGATATACGTTGTAGCGTTTAGCCTTTTCTCTCTCGATCGACGTGCTCTTTTTTTTTTCCTTGGTTGGGGGGCATCGTGTATATAGTTGATGTCATTCCTCGTAATGGGGTTGTTGTATTCATGCTTGGCTAGCCGCTGGTCACGTTCCAATACAGTCATTAGTGCGATTGGACGTGTCCATGCTGTTCATCACGTTTCGTCCAATCGAAACGGAATTCCGGGACGGAACGGTGTTTGAAACGTGGACTTGGAACGTTCCAGTCACGTTCATTCGAGACGATTCGGTGTGGCGCCGGTGCGGAAGGGAAGTTGCCCGTTGGTGGTTGCGTTGGTTGCGTTGATGAACGCGAGATAATTAAGCGTCGTGAGGTGACCCGGGCCTTGTATTTGAGGACCCGGTGATGGGCCGCCCGTGCAACACCTTTTTAGCACCGGGTTCTGCGGCCGTTGACCCATCACTAAGATTCGACGAGCACGTATCGTAGACGACATCTATGGATATTTCCTAGTGGTACAAGACCATTTTTCTGCCTATGCCAAATCACCAGATGCGAACTCATGCCAACACTTTGGGCAGGCCGTCGATGCCCAACAGAGACTCGTCGTCGCTCCTGACGCGTGGCCCATCCCCAATACTCGTGTGAATGAGCGACTTGACAGCCCCAGTGCCAAAGCGCTTGGCGACGGCCGCGTTGAAGCCATCCACAAGCCGTCCTTGCACCGCAGCGCCCGCGAAGAGCTGGAAAGGATCGCTAAACGATTCCTGAGGGAAGTACGACACGATCAGCTCGATAATCTCCTTCATGTTTTCCCGAGGCGCGTAAATGACCGCGTTTGGACCCGCGTCGAACGTGTATGCCGCCTTGCGCTTGCCGCCCTGTTCCAGCGCGACGCGGTTGTACTCTGTAACGACGGAAATGATCGAGCGGCTGACGTCGTTCATGTAAAAGATGGGTGGTTCCGTGTCGAGCGCGACTGCATGGAACTGGTTCGAGTCTTTCATCGTGATGGCTGCGAACGCGTCAAAGTCGTGCTTTTGGATAGCTTCTTCGATGCCGCGCATGCGCTCGGGAACGACGACGAGGCGCCGGACGAAGAGGTCAGAGGTTTCGACGGTGCGTTGCATGCCAGCGGTGGACGAGGTGCCTTTTTTGTCGTCGGAGACAACGCAGATGAGGGCGTGCATGTCGGGCCAGTGAGCCTCTGGAGCGACTTGTTCGGCAAACGAGTCGGAGCCGTCAGCGGCGGTACCTTCACGCCATGCGACGAAGCCCCCAAAGAGGGAGCGGCAGGCGGAACCGGATCCTTGACGGGCAATGAGGGAGAGTTCCTTGGGCGATGCGGGAAGTTGGTATAGTTTCGCGAGGGAGTAGACAAGGGCCGCAAATCCCGATGCGGACGAAGCGAGCCCGGCGGCGGTGGGGAAGTTGTTGTGCGAACAGATGTGCACTTTCCAGTGTGAGAACTCCATCGGGAATGAGAACATGTCTGTCGGAAAATGGAAAGCGAGCCCACCTTTTCTGCATTGGGATCTGCGTCTTCGAGTTCTTTTCGGAGACGTTTCATCTCAGTGATGCAGGTGTGAAGACGACCGCCTGGCTTGATCTCGTCGAGCTTGCCATTGAGCCAGAGTGTGTCCTCGGTGAAGGAAGGGTCTGCGCGCGAGGTGGTGGTGGAGCGAAGGTGATCTTGGTTGAGGGTGATCGAGAGCGACGAGTTGGTGGGCAAGATGAGCTTGGTGTCTCGCTTTCCCCAGTACCTAGATAACGAGTCAGCATGACGATATATACGAAACGGTGGTCAAGACGGACTTGATGCAAGCGATATTGACCGGGGCAGAGGCCGTAGCTTGGAAATACTTGGACATGTGGACAGAGGAAGAAGAACGTTGGCAATTGCAAGTTTGCAGTGCGTCGTTTTATGTTGTCTCGGGAATCAACGCCTCTGGCATAGTGTTTGTGATCTAAAATATCCTTATTTGGAAGGAGATAACCGGGCCGATAATGTTCCTAATATGGAAAATTAATTGATTAGTCATGGGTGGCACAGCACCAATCGTACGTCCATTTTCGGGCGCTGAGCTGGTTTACACTAGCGTTGAGCTCGACGACGACAACGACGGCAACAAGTACAACGACGACGGCGACGGCGACGGAAAAGAAGCGTAAAAATCTGTCAGGGCATATCTTCTTGTTTCAAACATCTGTATTTTCTGTCTAGAAGTGGCCAAGGACCAGTACGGGCGTTGCAGCTTGTCTGGTCAAATGCCATGTTTTACCCCCAACAATCCCCGGCTGTCGCCCACAAGCATCCAAATCATCACGACCAGTCACCGTGGTCGAGAACGCATCACCCTGTGCTAGGTCCACCTTCCTCGCAGAACATCGGCCCTCCCCCTGCCTCGCCTGGATTTCCCCTCTACGCCAATGGATCCGTGAATCCGCTGCAACATCACCCCACACATCCCCACACGCTCACTCATCCCCCCATCGCACATCACCAGCACCAGAACTCCCTTTCACATTACTCCTCCCCGCCTAATGGGCACATTCACTCACAGCATTTGGGCTCAGGATCCCCAGGAAGTGCTTCCAGCCAGATTATCAGCCCACATTGGCAACAACAGCTGCTCAAGTGCGAGGTGCGTTGTCAGCGCATGTCATGCACATATGGCTGATCTGATCGACTATTTTAATTTACAAAGATGATCAGGTCTTCCCGTTCCCCCCATCACCGCGCACGAGCAAGTGCCATGGCCTCCCGGACCGTGACCAAATCTGCCATTCCAATTACCAATCCCAATCATATCAAACCCACCGTCACCGCTGACGCGCCACCCAGGGAGTCTGATGCTCCTACCACTTCCTCCACCCCTGCCCCCACCACTGCGTCAGAAAACTCGCCCAGCCTTGCCGGTTCCATGGTCAATCACCCTTCCTCCACTGTCGCCCCGGTAGCCGAGGCACCGCGGCTTACCGCAAAGCCCCCGCAGAATGCGTGGAACTCGCTAGACATGGGCGGTGTTAACATCAAGACGCTTCCTCCCACGTCTGGACTGTTCACGTTTACGTTCCTCATCAATCTCTACCTCAATCACAACGCCTTGTCATCCATTCCTCCGGAAATCGCCAAACTTCGTCATCTGGAGCTCCTCGACTTATCCGGAAATAGCCTGAGCTCGGTCCCACCGGAACTTGGGATGCTCACAAAACTGAAGGAGCTGTACCTCTTTGACAACAATCTCGTCACGTTGCCTCCGGAGCTCGGCAGTCTGCATCAGCTTCAGACTCTTGGCGTGGAAGGAAATCCTCTGGATGCCGCCTTGAAGACTATCGTACAAAAAGACGGTACTCCAGCTCTCATTTCCTTTCTGCGCGACTCCTGTCCCGTACCTGCACCCCCACCCGAACGTTTATGGCGACACGTCGTTACTGCGGCCGAACGCGAAGCGATGACCGGTGACACTCACGCGGAGATAGTTAGCGCCCTCTGTTACAACATCCTCAGCGAGAAGTGTGCCACCGAACGTCTATACGGCTACACACCGTCGTGGGCACTGTCGTGGGATTATCGCAAAGAGTTGATCTTGACGGAGGTGATGAACTATGATGCCGACTTTGTGTGTTTGCAAGAAGTCGACACCTCTCAGTACGAGGAATATTTCATCAAACATCTCCAAGGGCAAGATTACGAGGGCGTATACTATCCCAAATCGCGGTATAAGACAATGAGCGATGCTGATCGGCGACAAGTCGACGGGTGCGCCACTTTTTACAAGGCCGGCAAGTTCGTCGTCGATTTCCGTTTTTCATTGGGAACGCACGTTGACCTCTCGTCAGGTACCAATTGGTCGAAAAGCAGCTCATCGAGTTTAGCGCCGTGGCCATGCAACGACCGGATTTCAAGAAGACGGACGACATGTTCAACCGAGTTCTCGGCAAGGACCATATCGCCGTCATATGTTGCTTCGAGAATAAGGAGACTGGCACGCGTGTTATTGTGGCCAACGCTCACATACATTGGGATCCAAACTTTCGGGACGTCAAGCTCGTTCAGGCCGCTCTCTTGGTGGACGAGATCGAAAAGGTGGCAGCGTACTTTTGCAAACTTCCTCCCCGACCGCCAAATCCTGACGAGAAGACCCCGCGACCGTCACCCGTATACACCGACGGAACCAAGATACCCTTGATCATATGTGGAGATTTCAACTCTGTCCCCGACAGCGGCGTGTATGAATTCTTGTCCAACGGGTCTGCGCCACCAGATCATCCCGATTTCATGTCTCACCTGTACGGGAGGTACACCACCGAAGGGCTACGACACAAGTTTGGTCTCAAGAGCGCCTACGCTACGGCGGGCGAGCCGCCCTTGACTAACTTCACCCCGGGCTTCCAAGGCGTGATCGACTACATTTGGTACAGCACAGGCACACTGTCTGTCAGTGCTGTTTTGGGCGGGGTCGATAAGAGCTATCTCGACAAGGTGGTGGGATTCCCGAACGTCCATTTTCCATCAGAGTACGTCGCTGATCCGTTGATTCCCGATCGGGCCGCATTATTGACGTCGCTTTTTTGCCCCATTCAGCCACGTCTGCCTGGTGAGCGAGTTCCGGGTGAAACCGCCTCGAGAGAGCGTGCCACGATCGTTGTCTGTCATTCCGTCGCCCAATGGTGCACACTAACGTGGTGTCTTTTATTTGTTCTCATCCCCACTGTTTTCCTTCTCTTCATTTATCCCCGTCGCTTTTCTTGTAATATATATGTTTTTTTTCTCGTCCGGTACATTGTTGGTTTTCTTTTTTGTGCATTTGGAGGGGGGATGCATGTTTTAATACACAAATACGTACATGTGTGTGTGTGTGTGTGTTTGAAATTCAAGTCTTGTGTATCTTCCGTTCTCTTCAAGTTTTGTTGGACGTGGATTTTGATTTTTTCCTCGTTCGCTCGTAATAATTTACTATTGCTACACACTTTTTCTTTGTTTCTCTTATCCTTGTTTTCGTTTTGTCCATCGTTTCTCGTCCCCGCGGACATTTGTTTGCCAAATCTGTCAGTACACTTGCATACGTTGATGCTCTCCTCTCGTCTCTGCCCTTTGTCGTCGTCTGGTCGCCCGCTTTATCCGCCGCCATCATGTACATTTTTTGTAGCATGCGTGTGTACAGTCCTTTTTTTTTCGTTATCGTTTCGAGGTGCGAGTGGTCGTGTGAGTGCGTTTCGGAATAGGGACCGGTCTAGATTGTGGCGTGTATAGAACATGACGTCTCGATCTAATCCTTCGTCGTCAACCGGACGCTATTTTTGTCTCTCCCTTTTTATTAGGATACGTGGTGGTCATGTCGCGTGACACCTCACCCCACCCCTCCTTTGATGCAATTCAAGATAGGGAATTTTCTAGCATCGTCGTCGACCTGCAAGCTTGGAGGAACGTATGTACATTCAATTCCGAACGGAGCCGATCTAATCGATGGTACTAGTAGCGATCGATCGGGGTTATCGTCGACGTGGCCTAACCTCTCGCCTGCCTGTGTGTGCACTCTTTTTTTCTTTTAGGGGGGGGGGGGGGGGGTCCGCGCCCATATGATACATATGTCGGTTTGACGCCGATGATATCGATCCCGACATACCACAAATCGACGCCGGCCGTTGGCCGTGTATGACGTGTCCGGGATGCCCCGAGTCTGTTGAGGAGTCGGTGTTGCGCCATGGACGTGCGCGTGATGCACGAGGCTCCGGTGAGGGGGCAACTGCAACGTTGACGTCGCGTGCGGACGCTCTTTGATCCCGCTGCCGGTGGGGAGCTACGGACGATCGCTGGCGGCCCGACGGTTGAGTGCCGAATTTGCCGGGGTGCGCGTCTGTTATCTAGGTTCTGGGACGTCGAAAAAGCAACGTCTACAATAAAGACGGGCGTTAGTCGAGGGCCTTTTGGCAACTTTTAAACTCGGGGACGAGTCGATGGAAGGGTTCATATAGAACTCGGAGGAGGCTAGAGATTCCGTGGATTCCAGGCCGAACGAGATTCGACCCTGCTCAGATGAGCCCGTTCCAGGATGCTTGGAACGCGACGTAGAGTCCGGGTCGGTACATACTTCGCTATATTATATACAATCAATCAATCTCTCTAAACATATTTAATGTCCTGGGGAATGAACTAGTCTAGCTTGGAACACGTATGACTGGTCGAAGCGCGGCGGGAGCCTGAGCAGGCATGCCGCTCGTCTTGTGAATGACTGCACATCGGTCAGAAAGTGTCAAGGGAAAGTAACGGAAACATACCAGCACCGCTGTTTTGGTGTCCACCATTGTTCATCGTCAATCCTTCGACAGTCGAATCTCTAATATCTACACAATTAGACTTAAATTCGCGCATCCTCGTTCCACGCAGTGGGGTAGGTAAATTTCCCAAAATCGCGTTCGTGTCCCGCAAGGCCTGAGAGACGACAGACGCTATGTCAGGAGGAAGGTGAGGTGAGGTGGGACAATAAATGGTTGTTGAGACCGGTCTCGATCGCATACTACTGGTACGTGTGGGCGATTGAGGGGGCGATGGCGCAGGCCTTCTGACGCTGGAAGAACGACGAGAACTAGTACTACTTGTCGCTTCTGATGAACTAGTCTTTCGTTGGTGATGTGGCGGCGGCGGCGGAGCCCTCCTGCGGCGTTGGCTCGAGATGTCGCTGACCTCGTCTCCAGAGATGTCTGACGGACCATTAATATAAAGTACGGGATAAGACGAAATACTCGCTTAGTTGTTCATTCATTGCCTCACTGAGTGCGTGCGCATAGTCACGGTCATTTTGGGCTGCTGAGAGCATGTTCAGAGGCGACGTTACGACCGTGCTATTCGCAGCTGGGCGGTCGGTATCTATATCTGTTCCAAGCTTCCTTGTATCCATCGAATCCGAGGCACGGCCAAACGGAAGTAGGTTGCTCTTTCCAGTGAGAATAGTTCTGCGTTTTGTCTGGATATCGTCCTAAAAGCACGATATCAGAGTTACGGGGAAAGTATACCAATCTAATCACAACTCACTCTTACACGTCTGAAAAGCCCTTCCGCGTCCTCGAGACGCTTTATCACCTGTGGTGAAGGGAAGCCCAACAGGCTCCGCAGGCTCTGTGTTTCGGACTGTACCTGCTGTTCGAGCTGCTTGCTAAGGCTGCGAAGTGCCCATCGTCAGCATAGTGTTAGACGATCAAGGCACGTCATACAGTTCTTCCTCCTCCACGTATCGTTTTCGGTCTGTTTCGCAGAGTACAGGACATGGCCTTTCATAGTCCTTCTGGATTAACTCGAGGATTTCTTGGAGGACCTTCTCCGTCTGCTTGACGATGGTAGACTGTCGAGAGTGCATGTAAGTACACACAGTGTGGCGGAGAAAAGAGGGACCTACCCGTCCATCTCGGGACCGGGTGATTTATTCTCTTGGAAGCGCTAGACGGGTAGACGATCAGCTGAGATCAGCTTGCGTACCGTCGTGCAGCTCGCGCAGTGCCTTCACGACCGGGGATAAGAATAACCCCAAAAACAATAAGAGCGAGATCAGCAAGGCGTTGGTGTATCAACTGGGACCTATACGGACCCACATCGACACAGGTTCGCTTCACTTTGCAAAAAAATTCCCAGGGCTTTACCTCCCGCGTTTTCCCCTTAGATCACTATCACTATTATAGGAACAAGGACTCATCCACATCCCCGTCAACGTTATACTGGCCGATTCAATTGGGACTCGTTCCCAGTCCCAGGTTTCTTGACGAGGAATGGTCACAGTGGCAGCAACCTTGGCAGTATTTCACATTATTCGCCCTCTCGCGGACTTCTCATGTCATCTTGCTAACCTATTATATTCTTTTTGTCTCGCTGAAAGGGTCTTCACTAGATGTGTTCACCGTGTGCCTGGTCGTCCCGATTTATTGGTCGTTTTTATTTATTGAGCGGCAACTTCCCCGCATGATGGTATCGACGGCTCTGGGGACTGAAGGCCCGAAGATCGGTTATCGTCATGAGAAGACTTTGGCTCGGTCGCTCGTCCGGCAATTGGTTATTGTTTAAGAATTCGAAGTGCCGGATCCCAGCCTCAGAAGTGCGGTGAGTCATCTCTTCTACACGGATATATTGCGGTGTGTACGTTGACGAGCATATTGTATAACGCAGCGTGACTCGGAAGTTTGTCAACCAGGTAAGTTGGGGTCATCGCATTTTCGCTGATATGGACGTTAGTACCTTGGACATGCAGCGGACCTGGAAAGTCAGTGTCTGCGCCACACGGTGGTGATGCACGAGGCTCCAGTGAGGTGGAGGGACCTACGTTGACATCGGCGCTTCCGTGTCGTCGGATGTTCTCTACAGCATATGTACTCAGGTACTGTATAGGCGGCGTATTGATCCCGAGCGGGGAGCTGCGGACGATCGCTGGAGCCAGCTGAGCGTCAAATTTAACTACGGTGCGCGTCTTGGACGTTGAAAGGACACCGACACTTGTCGAGGGCCTCTGGTAACTTTGAAGCTCGGGGGGGAATCAACTAAAGGGGGTTTCAGGTTAAGAAGTAGGGTAAATCGAGGCTTCTCGGGCCGAGCCGAATCTTCCATTCCGACTACCTCGTGCCCTCGTGTAGCACCGTTGCTTGTCTAAGTATATGAAATGTACAGGCCGTTTCGTAGGGTTACTGTCAAATCCAAAAGCCTGCACACGCAGCTCAAGAAAGGACAGAATCAAGATAAATCGATACATAATTATATTATTTACAAGTAGTCCGTCTCTTTACTTATATAGGGGGTCCGAGTCATTAAACAGTACTAAAGTGAACAAGTCCAACTAGCTATGACGTATGTGTGGTCGAGGCACGGCAGGAGCAGCCACGCCGTTCGTCTCGTGAATGACTACATATCGAGTGTAACAATCAGAAGGACTCAAGGTAAAGGGACGGAAACATACCGGCACCGCCGTTTTGGCATCCACCAAAGTTCATCGTCAATCCTTTGAGAACCGAACCTTCGGCGTCTATGCAATTAACTTTGGTACATCCCGCAGACAAATTTCCCAACGGCATAAGCGTGTCCGTGTCCGACTTGATCTGAGAGATCACAGACATTATAGCAGGTGAAAGGGGGGGAGAAGGGATGGAATTGGCGACAAACGACTCGGGGGTTCTCGGTCGTGTACTACGCGCAGGTGATCGAGGAGGCAGAGGCAGAGGCCTTCTGATGCTAGAAGAGCGGCGTGGAAAATCCGAACTCGTCGTCTCAGATAAAATATTTAGTTGCACCGCTCGTCGGCGAGGTGGCAGCAGAGGCGGAGTCCTCCTGTGACGCTGGCTCAAGGTGTCGCTGGCCAGATCACTAGAGATATCTGACCGAACATCAGTATATAAAATATGGATCAAGGTGAACTACTCACCCAGTTGTTCACTCATCGCCTCACTGAGGGCGGGCGCATAGTCGCGGTCGTTTTGGGCTGCAACGAGCATATTGAGGGGCGACGTCACGACCGTACTGTTTGCAGCCGGGCGGTCTGTATCCGTCTCCGATTCAGGCGTCCTTGCATCCATCAAATCCAAAGCACGGCCCAATGCAAATGGACCTTTCTTTCCAACGAGCATGGTTCTGCGTTTTGTCTGAATGTCATCCTAAAAGAAAATGACGTCAGAATCATGATGGAGGGATATCGATATCAACGCAATCAGCTCACTCTCACGCGTCTGCGAAGGTCTTCAGCGTCCTCGAGGCATTTCGCTGCCAGCGGCGAAGGGATGCCCAGCAAATTTAGCCAGCTTGGTGGTTCAGATTGTACCTGCTGTTCAAGCTGCTTGCTAAGGCTGCGAAAAGATCATCATCAGCATCAAGCTCGATGATCAAGTGGTTTCATACAGTTCCTCCTCCTCCACAAACCGTTTTCGGTCCGTCTCACTTAACACGGCATAGGGTCTTTCATAGTCTTCCTGGATTATGTGGAGAACGTCCTGGAGGACCTCCTCCGTCTGTTTGACGATGATGGACAGTCGAGAGGGCATGTATGCGGAGTGTCGCGGAGAAAGGGGGGGCTACCTGTTCATCCCGGGACCGGGTGCGCAATTTATCGTCTCTTAGAAACGTTAGGTGGGTGGTAGATAATTAGCTGAGATCAGAGTGCGTGCCATCGCGCACGTTGCGCGGTGCCCTTGCGACCAAGAATAAGAAGATCCCAACAAAAAAAATAATCGGAACGAGACCGCGAGGTGTTGGCCTAACAACTGGAGCCTTGAAGGACCCACATTGACACAGGTCTGCTTCAAATTGACCTTACGGGAAAATTCCCAGGATTTTACCTCTCGTATCTTTCCCCTGGATCGTTGCCGCTATTGTAAGAACAAGAACTCATCCGACTTGTCGACGTTATACGATTTAATAGAATACTTGCCGGTTGCACGTTCCCAAGTTGTAATCTTCTAGACGAGGAACGGTCACGGCTAATGACCGTAGTGGGGGTGGGTGTTTACATTACTCGGCTTCTAGCTATGTGGGACCTGTAAGATTGCTTCTTTTTGTCTCGCTGCAAGGCGTTTTTCACTATGTGTGCTTACTACGCGCTTGGCCCAGAATTACGGGCCATCTAAATTCGGGTTTCTATTGGGCAATATCATCCCCGCAAGGCTATGCTCAGGACGATTCTGAGGCCTAAGGGCATGTTACTAACATAAGTCATTAGCTAGACCGCACATCCGGCGGTTGGCTATTGTTTATGAATTGAATTATCGGACTTGAGGTGGCGGATCATCTCCCCCTCTACATGGATATTGTGATCGCGTAGTGATAGTGATGTGCATGGCCTGGCTCGGCCCAAAGGCTCCGGCCCTAACCCAGCTTCCAAGGGCTCAGGTTCCTCATACTCCAAAGTCTGGGCCCTCAGCCGCAGCCCAGTTTAAGCCCTTGCCTGGCAGTGGTGTGGTGAGACCTGATGGCGGCGACTGGACACATGGGGGAAGAGATATTAGTGACGGCGACGACAGTATGACACCGGTACACGGGAGGCGTGAGACGTGACGATGCCGGGGCGCAGGGGATCCGGGGCATGTCGTGGGCGACAAGGCGACGCAGGACGCGAGCGGGGAAGGGGAGAGCGACGACAGGACGGCGCAGCGGCGTGGGGATGCCAAACGCGGATATCAGAGGCACGGGGGATACTGGATGCAACGACGGCGACGAGGGACGCGATGGGACGCAGACGCGGAGGACGCTAGGCGCGACGACGGTGACGCCTGGCCCTATGGAGCCCTGTCCCAAAGCCGGATCTCACTAGGAGTTGCACGACGCCCTAGTTCCCCGTCAACCAGGTAAGCCACTTGTCGCATTTCCACGATATGAACACTTTACCTTGAGATGCAGTGTGCATAGGGAGTCGGTGGGCACTGGGAACTCGTATATGCATCACATACACGGAGCTCGCCCACGAGCGTATTGATCCCGAGCTGGCTGCGGTCGATCGCTGGAAGCGCTCGCGGCCTTGAAGTTGCTGAGTGTCAATTTGTTTTACTTCCACTCCGATGAGATGTCGCAACCTCGTTGTGTCCTTGTGTAGTAGGTGCTGCCCACCCTAGTCGAGAAAGCTTCGTGGGTCCAGAAGGTTACCCAGCTCAACACGAGATAATTATGATTGTATATTTTGTCTTATTATTTACAACTAGTCCTCTCTCTACTACCCTATATAGGCGGAACGAACGTAACTTGGAGTGCGTATGTGTGGTCGAGGCGCGGTAGGAGCGGGAGCGCCGCTCGTTTTGTGAATGACTACAGATAGTCAGAAGGGGCCAATAGAAAGAGAAGAAAACATGCCAGCGCCGCTATTTTGATATCCACCATTGTTCATCGTCAATCCTTCGACAGTCGAATCTCTAATGTCCACACAATTGGACTTAGTGACAAATTCGCGCACCCTCGTTCCACGCGATGAGCCAGGCAAATTTCCCAAAGAAGACGTAAATGCGTTCACATCCCGTGTGATCTGAGAGATAAAAGACACCATAGCAGGAGAAAGGGGGGGTGAAGAGGGAGAATTGATGACCAGCGAACTGGGGGTTCTTGACCGTGTACTACTTGTAGGCGATCGAGGAGGCGGGGGTGCAGGCCTTCTGACGCTGGAAGAGCGACGAGGAGAACTAGTACTTATCGTTTCTGGTAGACTAGTTACTCGTCGGTGCTGTGACTGCGGTGGCGGCGGCGGCGGCCTCCTGTGACGTCGGCTCGAGGTGTCGCTGGCCCGGCCACTAGAGTTATCTGACCAACCATCAGTATAAATATAGGAAAAGACGATCTACTTACCCAGTTGTTCGAGGGATGTCACATGAACGTGGTCATTTTGAACTGCAGGAAGTATGTTGAGGGGTGACATCATGACGGTGTCGTTTGCAGCTGGGTGGTCTGGATCTGTACTACGTGTAGGCGATTGAGGAGGTGGTGGCGCAGGCCTTCTGATGCTGGAAGAGCGGCGAGGAGAACCAGGACTCGTTTCCTGTGAAATATTTGGTTGAGCTACCCGTCGTTGCTGTGGCGGCGGAGGCGGAGGCCTCCTGTAGCGTCCGGTCGAGTCGACGCTGATCCGGTTACTAGAGAGGTCTGACTGGCCATCGGCACGAAATATGAAAGAAGACAAATTACTTACCCAGTCGTTCATTCATAGCCTCAGTGAGGGTGGGCGCATGGTCGTGATCATTTGTATCTGTATTTGTTTCAGGCATCCTTGCGCCCAGCGCGTCAGAAGTATGACCACATCGAAATGTATTGCTCTCTTCAACGAACATAGTTCTGCGTTTTGTCTGGATTGTCATCTTAAATGAAACGATATCAGGGACACCGCGGAATAATACGAATACCAGCCGAATCACAACTCACCCTTACATGTCTACAAAGCTGTTGTGCGTTCTCGAGGCATTCCGTCGCCTGTGGTGAAGGGAAGCCTGACCAACTCTACTAATCCTGTGCTCCAGACCGTACCTGCTGTTCAAGCTGCTTGCCGAGACTGTAGAGGGACCATCGTCAGTACCGTGCTCGAGGAACAAGGGAAGTCATACAGCTCTTCCTCCTCCCGTTTTTGTTCTGTCTCGCACAGTACAACATCCTCCTGGATTATCTGGAGGATCTCTTGGAGGGCTTCGTCCGTCTGCTTGATGATGGTGGAAAATCGAGGGGGCATGTATGCGGAGAAAGAGAACTACTTGCCCATCTCAGGCCCGGAAATTTTATTGTCCCTTAGAAGCGTTTGGTTAGATTTGGATTGGTCGCGGTCAGAATGCGTACCATCGTACACCTCGTGTGGTGTCTTCGCCACCTAGAATAAGAATATCCCTCAAAAAACAATAAGAGCGAGACCACAAGGCGCTGATGTGTTGGCAACTGGGACCCAGATGGACCCACATTGACACAGGTCATCACAGCACTCTGTAGGTAATTCCCAGGGTTTACCTCCCCGAATTTTCCCCTTCTTGAAAAAACAAGGACTCATCTGCTGTATTCACATTCTCGTCGACGTTGTATTGGCCGATTCAATAGAACGTTTGGGAACCGTTTAAAAGCCCCAATCTTCCAGACCAGGAATGATCGGTGCTAGCAATGGTACTCGTCCATGTTGTTTCACGTTGCTCTGCCTCTTCTCATGTCATCTTGCTAACCTGTAGGTATGTTCTCGTTATCCGCTTCTTTTTGTCTGGTCTTTGGTACGTATGCTCACCGCATGTTGAAATTACAACCAGGCGGTTACCTCCCCGCATGGCGGTATAGACATTTATGCCGAGGTTGGCTACGTCGCCCTGTCCGGCAATCATTTATTGCTCAATATATAATCGAATTAACGCATCCGAGCCTCAGAAGGATGCTGAACCATCTTCCGTTCTGGGTTTCGTAGCTCGCAAGAGTATTGCATGAAGTCCCTGTAACCCTAGCATTTTCAGCGTGATCACAACTCTTGAAATACTGTATCGTAAGTAATCACAAAAATGCAACACGTGTCACATACTAATGTTGTGCTTTAATTGGAAACAAAGTAACTTGCTCAAACACTCCAGTGTCCCATCATATTCCTCAGATAACGCGCCCGGGCCGAGCGGCATGACCTACTGTGCATGGGCCCGATCGAGCTTCCAGATGACTCGGATCCCTTCCCCCACTTCCTCTAGCTTATGAACCTTCGAAACGACGAACCACGATTGAAAGTCACCTTTCCCATTGCTACTTTTTTGATGACGTCGGGATGCAAGCACATTCCTTCCAAAAATTTTATTGCGTTGAGTGCTGCAACGTCCCATTCCTAATAGACCCTTTTATACTCTATTCTGTAGCTACGCTGGTGACTTGCATCCGAATATTAGGTTGTGATGAAGTATCATGGTTTAATGATCGCTAGATATTGGATGGTTTGGATTAATGAGCGGCACCCTTTTGTAAACGCAAGTAGTTGTTTTGAGTATTCATCAACGCACCTAGTAGCCGCCCACTGTCTAGCCTGGTCTAGGAGAATACTAGGTATCGCCGATTCGATTACTGGTGGGAGTGTTGTTTAGTGTTGAAAAAACGATAAACAATTTCTCCTTCTAGACATTGTGGTCTGCACGACAAGTTCCATGAAAACTTTGGCCCCTGACTAGTAGACATGGCATGAATTTGAAATTATGGTATTCCAAATCTTTTTTCCGCGCTGTAGATCGTTTTTATATGCGGGTAGGTCATCATATATAGTATACACTATTGTATGATTAACAAAGTGCCAAGCTGTCGATATTCAAAGTACTCCTTTACACGTAATGAAAGCTACACTTGAGTTTGCAAACTGGCGGGGTAGCTCTGGGTAGCTCGCGCGCCTCCTGGTCTTCTCCATTTCTCGTCATTCCTGAATAGAATCTGCCAATGCCTGTCAAGTCGTGAGGTCTTTCCCTTGGCGATAAAGCCGATCTCTCGTCACAGACGTAACCACATCACGGCGTCGGAGGTCGGAGGTAGTACTACTTCCTGAGTCTGTGATGCGATATAACGGCGATAATATCTGAAGTGGTTCGATTATACCCCCCGCATCCCCACGCATTCAACACATGAGTGCCGACCCACACCCTCAGCAACTTCCTACCCTTCAGCGATTGGGCGTAGAAGAGCCGACTGTGACATCGGCAACCGAAGTCGCGACAGCTTGGTTTGATGCATTTTCAAAGGCTATCGCATCATCCGATATCACTGGGACCATCGATCTCTTTCTTGAGGATGGTTTCTGGAAGGATCTGTTGGCGCTAACTTGGGATTTCAGATCCATCGAGGGCAGAGATGCGATCAAGAACTTGCTCGATCATCGCCTCGTTCCCTCGGGCTTTACAGATCTTCGTCTCAATCATGAACCTTTCTACGCCCCAGAGCTTCAGAAAATGTTCCCCGATCTCGTCTTGTTGCGCCTCACATTCAGCTTTGGGACCAAAGTTGGAAAGGGAACTGCTGCCTGCTATTTAGCCCCAGCGCCTGGTCCGACGTGGAAGGCGTACACGGTCTATACTTGCTTGGAGTCTCTCAACGACTTTCCCGAGAGGGTAATGTGCATATACTTGAGTTGAGATCGACAAGCTCATCCCCAGTACAGATCGGTCCTCTTCGCCAACAAACTGCTGAGCATGGCACTTGGGAAGAAAGACGGCGTCGAGAGGTTGAGCTTGCTGATGGCGATCCGACTGTAATCGTCATTGGCGCTGGCCACACCGGCCTCGAAATCGCCGCAAGGTTGAAATATCTTGGCGTATCCCATCTAGTTATCGACAAGAAGGCACGGGTCGGTGATAGTGTAAGTTCAGATTCCCTCAACCCTTGATGCACTACTGGATTCACGAGAGCGACAGTGGAGAGATCGGTACAAAGCGTTGTGCCTACATGATACGATCTGGTATAATCAAACTCCGTATTTGCCGTGAGTCAGGACAGATAACAGTTTCTCCGCTTTTTCACCACTGGTTAATTTTCAGGTTCCCACCCACGTGGCCTGTTTTCAGTCCAGCTCGAAAGGTACGCGTCAGCGAACGCGGAATATTTGATTTGCACTGATGTCATCGATTTTAGCTTGCCGATTGGTTGGAAGGGTACGCCAACTATCTTGAGCTGAACGTGTGGACCGCATCCGTCATCACCAAGACACAATGGGACGACAGTCTGAAGACGTGGACGGTCGAGATTAACAGAGGCGGGGTGGAAACTCGAACTCTCAAAGTGAAACACCTTGTCTTTGCTACTGGCTTCGGAGGTCGTCCAGTAGTACCTGAAATTCCTGGCAAGGTGAGCGTTGTAGACTCCTTCCAATCTTTCCTTGTTGACCTTTTTTCTCGCAGGAAGTGTTCAAGGGCGAAGCGGTTCACACTTCCGAATTCACGTCGGCATCCAACTACATTGGGAAAAAAGCAATCGTCGTCGGTGCTTGCACATCCGGTATGCCACGATAGCACTGAATTCTGGATTATCCCATTCTTACACAAAAAAAAGCTCATGACGTAGCCCAAGACTTTTTCAACAATAAAGTTGACGTTACATTGTATGTCGAGCTGAAGTTCGGAGTATATTTAGACTAACTTTGAACCCTTCTAGGTATCAACGCTCATCTACATTTGTCGTTTCAGTTGAAGCGATTGCGCAGCTGCTTGGCGGTGCGTTATTTCGGTCTAAACCTACGAATTGTGCTGCTCATAGTCCACTAGGAGTTTACAATGACACTCACCCAACCGATCTCGCGGATATCTACAATAGTTGTCTACCGAATGCTGTCGTGAGGCGCATTCACCAGCGTACAGTGCCCCACACTGCACAGACTTTGGATAAGTGAGCGGAGACCCTAGGATTCGATGCTTATTGACCTGATGGTCGTTCCTAAAACAGAGAGATCTTAGATGGTCTCGCGAAAGTAGGTTTCAAGACGAACCTTGGGTCACATGGTGCGGGTATCCTCCAGTTGCTGTATGAGCGTGCAGGAGGGTATTACATAGGCAAGCTTCTCAAGGATGGTGGGCCAATACAGCGTCCTCATCGCTCGACAGATACCGGCACAAGCCGACACATCAGCAAGGGCGACATTAAGTTAAAGAGCGGAAGCTCAATCGAACGTTTCACTGAGAAGGGCCTCAAGTTTGCTGACGGAACAGAGCTCGAAGCAGATATCATCGTCTTTGCAACTGGGTAAGTAAACATACTTCGGAAGGGCCGCGTCTGATGTGCATGTTCTCTCTTCGAAGGTATGGCGACCCACGTGACAGTATGCGCGAAATCTGTGGTCCGCAGGTCGCTGACAAGGTGGGACCAGTCTGGGGGTTCACCGAAGAAGGCGAGGTGAACGGCGTCTGGAGAGACTGTGGGCACGAAGGCATCTGGTTTGGCGTTGGTACGTCGTCGTGTCGCGTTCTCTTACTGTTTCGTTTAACGTAAATACCTTTTTTGACGGGAAAAAGGTAACTTGGGGTCGTCACGTTTCCACAGTCGACATCTGGCACTGCGTAAGTGATCATGATGTATATGATGGCCCGATATATCATGACTGAGGGGGCTAACAGAGATAGCTGCCATCGAAAGTGGCCTCTTGAAGAGATCCGAAGTCAAGTTTTGACAGAAGAGCGAGTGCTCCGGCGCCGCGAGAAAATGCGCCAATACGCTGATTTGTACACTAGATCCCATAGATTTGGATCAGACGAGTAACTATTGGGGACCCGGTATTAGTGTTCTTTGTACCAAAGGCAACGTGAAGATACCTAGTCGAATAAAATCGATCCCAGACTTTGAACCCACGAAATAAGGAAAAGGTTTCGTTTAATTGTGAAAAAATGCTTCCGATCACATATACTTGGAACAAACCTAACGTTCTCTCGATTGCATCCATACAATCTTATAGGAATGCAGTGTTCCCTTTCTACCATATGGCACTGGCACATCTCATACCGATGACGTTTAAGTGTACGATTGTTCAGTCTAAACGTGTAAGGTAAGTTAGTGAGTTTCAGCGTGCTCGAGTTGCATGGTATTGTTGTGATCACTCATTCTCGACCACTCCCACCGTCTGACCACATGCTCTCGCCATCAGTGACATTGCGTTCCCACCTCACCCTCCAATTGTCGTTCCGTTATTACCCCTCGACTTCAGCCGGCATTTTAGTCAAACTTCCAAGCCATTAAACGAGAGAGTTTCTTTGGAGGGAGGCATATGAGCATCGACCCCTTCCCTCAGCAACTTCCTACCCTCCAGCGGCTGGGTGTAGACGAGCCTGTAGTAGCATCAGCAACCGAGCTAGCCACGACTTGGTTTGATGCATTCTCAAAAGCTGTTGCATCATCTGATATTACCAGGATCCTCGATCTCTTTCTTGAGGATGGCTTCTGGAAAGACCTATTGGCACTAACCTGGGATTTCAGAACCATCGAAGGCAGGGATGGGATCAAAGACCTTCTTGATCATCGTCTGGTTCCCTCAGGTTTCGCAGACCTACATCTCAACCACGAGCCGTTCTATGCCCCGGAAATTCAGAAATTATTCCCAGATCTTATCTTATTGCGCTTCACCTTTGGCTTTAGAACCGCAGTCGGGAAAGGCACGGCCGTATGTCACCTGGCACCGGCACCTGGTCCGACATGGAAAGCATATACACTCTATACGTGCATGCAATCCCTAAATGATTTTCCGGAACAGGTGCCGTGCAAATATACGTTTTGGATGTAACCGGGCTGACCCACTGTGTAGGTCGGCCCACTTCGTCAGCAAACCGCCGAGCACGGTATTTGGGAAGAGAGGCGACATCGAGAGGTAGAGCTTGCCGATGGTGATCCGACCGTAATTATCATTGGCGCTGGTCACACTGGCCTCGAAATCGCCGCAAGACTGAAATACCTCGGTGTTTCCCACCTCGTCATCGACAGGAAAGCTCGGATTGGTGATAGTGTAAGTTGCTAACCGTAACACGCTTTCGTGTATCATCGAATTCAAAATGCGATAGTGGAGGGACCGCTACAGATCTTTATGTTTGCACGATACGATCTGGTTCAGTCAAACTCCATATTTACCGTGAGCATCATTGAGGTGTATGCTTGGCGGTTTCCTTGACCGCTTTTTTTTTTCTAGATTCCCATCAACTTGGCCCGTTTTCAGCCCAGCTCAAAAGGTACGCATCAACGGAGCTAGTATTTGTTTAATAAATAACTGTCATCGGATTAGCTTGCGGATTGGCTGGAAGGGTACGCCAACTATCTTGAACTTAACGTCTGGACCGCATCCGTCATCAACAAGACAGAGTGGGATGACAACCTGAAACCATGGACCATCCAAGTCAACAAGGAAGGAAAAGAAACCCGGACTCTCAAGGTGAAGCATCTTGTTTTCGCGACTGGCTTTGGCCATCCAAAGGTGCCAGATATCCCAGGAAAGGTGAAATTTATGGTTCTCTGTTACCTCGTCTTGTTAGGTAATACAAACCTCATTCAGAAAGACTTCAAGGGTAAAGCAGTTCATAGCTCTGAATTTACCTGTGTGGTAGATTATGCCGTGAAAAAAGTGGTGGTCGTTGGTGCTTGTACGTCTGGTATGTCATGATCACATGGCCAGGAAAGAATCCGTCTAATAAAACTCCAAGCTCATGATATTGCCCAGGATTTCTTCGACAAAGGAGCTGATGTCACATTGTAATCACGTCCTGGTCGTTCTTCGGAGTGTGCTTTGACTAACGATGCAAGTCGTTAGGTATCAACGCTCGTCTACGTTCGTCATTTCAGTCAAAGCCACGACACAGGCGCTGAGTGGTGTGTTACTTTATCCAGACCTGTAGGCTTTGCGTGTTTACAGGCCGATGTCATCATAAAGTACGTTACAACGACTCCGTTCCGATCGATCTCGCGGACATTTATCACACTTGTCTCCCCAATGCTGTGTTGAGACGAATTCACCAACGCACTGTACTCCACACCGCGCAGACCACCGATAAGTGGGTGCACGTTCCTGTGATTACTTGCGTGTATATTGACTGTATACTCCTTGCAAAACGACACAGGGAGATCTTGGATGGCCTTGCCAGAGTAGGGTTCAAGACGAATCTCGGTCCAAACGGTACATGTATCACCCAACTCCTGTATGCACGCGCAGGAGGATATTACCTGGGTAATGATCCAGAAGATACTGATTTATATTGCGTGCTCACACGTCTTTCTACAGATACAGGTACAAGCAAGCATATCATCAATGGCGACATTAAGCTCAAAAGTGGGGGCGTCATCGAACGCTTCACGGAACAAGGACTCAGGTTCGTGGACGGGACGGAACTCGAAGCGGACATTGTTGTGTTTGCAGCTGGGTGAGTGTCCCTGCGCGTTCATGACGACACCGAAACAAAGATGTATCTCGCGCTCTTGGCAGATATGGCGATCCACGTGATAGCATGCGCGAAATCTGTGGCCCTCAAGTTGCAGACAAGGTGAAACAAGTCTGGGGCCATAACGAAGAAGGAGAGGTGAATGGTATTTGGAGGGACTGCGGGCATGAGGGCCTTTGGTTCGGCGTTGGTATGTCCTGTATCGCATTCTTGCGTAGTTTCACCTCTGACCACGTATTTGCTGGGAAAAAAGGTAACCTGGGGTTGTCCCGTTTCTACAGCCGACACCTTGTGCTGCGTAAGTGATGCATACAGGGCGTCGGTCTGGATCTTTCCCCGCTGATAAGGATTTTTTTTTAGAGATAATGGCCATGGAAGCTGGCATCCTGAAGAGGTCCGAAGTCCAATTTTGACGATTGTTCTGTACGATCAGATTACGAGAACGCGTTTGTTCGTAGACTATGGAATTCTCTAGTTGGAATCTTTGGGAAGACCGACCGATCAAATAAGTATTCGTTGTGTAACGAATCTTTCAGAGTTCTTGCGCCGGAATCACCCTAGCCTACTCAAAATAGAATCTTCTGGACAGTTTATACCAAAAAGAGAACAATAACATCGTGTCCAGTGTTATACAATGTACGAGATGAGTTCCGTAAATGAGAACAAGAGTCCTTCAATGATGCTATTCATGTCCGTCCCCCACATTCATTTTTGTAGGGTAGGCTTCTCCCGCTCTTCAGGGGGTGGACGTATCCACGCATAGCACCGCAAAACGCCTCTTTGGACGCACCGTATTACTCCCGCAACGGATGCCACGATACAATGCAATCCAAACACGATAAACTGGAGGCTGACAAGGATACCAGCTATGAATGACATTACCAGCACTGCAGTCGGCCATGCTTTCCACGCCACTGATAGCAGGAATATCATCAGTGCGAAAGCAGACGTGAACATGCAAAATGCCGGTATTCGTGCCGAAATGCAGAAGAATAAGTATTTGCCGTAGACGTCCAGGGCCATTTTCTGAAAGAAGGATTGTAAGATGATTGATCAATGGAAAAGAAAGAACTCGCCTGGAATTTAGCTGGGGTCACATTGCAGTATACCAGTAGAAACCATGCATCTATTGTAAGGCCGATACCGGAGGCAACACTACCAACCGCTATGGCTCTCCTGGAAAACGTGCTAATAGTAAAAACAGCAGCGGACGAGAATCCGAACACGCCAGCTTCGAGTCTTGAAAATTTCAGTCAGTAATCCACTCATCCCACAGTTTATACCATACCCCGACAAAGCTACAAGCTAGTGTAAGGTCAGCGGAGAGAACATCCTTGAGACATTATCCCCACCGAACCACCAACGAACCTCCACTCTGCACACAACTCAGTCAGGATGCGTTCGTATTCCGAATCGACTTGGGCTTCTCGAAGTTCACGGTAAGGCGAGAATGAGTCGACGATAGTGTCAATAGTAGAAACTGAAGCTTGGGAGTCAACAGAGGCTTCCGTGAGCGTCCGGGTCGGTAGTATCGACGCTGCAAACCATAGTTTGCGACCTAAGCTTTTCACACGGCTATTATCCTCATCGTCTGAGGGTCCAGAGATTATGATAGCACCGTCGTCACGATGTTTGAGCAAAGGATCCCGTTCGTCCTCGGACTGGGCTTGGTCAGAATCGGACCAATAACCAGTATGGACTTTTGGTTCTGGGTGATGTGCCTCCGGCCACATAAAACTTGAATCCTCTTCTGATTCGGAGGCTGGTGAACTAGAATACTCTGAAGTAACACGAATTAGCTATCCATCAACATTCCAAAGAGTCAACTTGCCTTGATCCTCAGCATCCTCGTTATGAGTATCCGACCTCACATCCGCTTGATCACACTCTGATCGTATACACGTGTCAGGTAAATCGAGTTTGGCAACTAAAAGGATCGTGGTGGGTTTAGCTTTATTCGTCCCGCCTTTCTGCCGCAAGAGACCATTCAATTTTATCTCGACGCCTTCGGGCGTTAGTTAAAGCAATGTGAATACACGCTAAAACTGACTTTTCTGCCTGCACTGTTGCTGGGCATGGAGGCATATTAGTTCTCTCAGCGTACAACACGCGCTGGCTATGAGGTTTCTCTTTTTGTTCTTTTTCTTGCTTGGCGCCTGGTGATAGATACATATGTCTATCCGAGAGGATACATCCAAATCTCGACTGAATGCTCGATGTTAGGTTCGGTTAGTAAAGCATGGTGCCTTTGCACTCACAATTGAAAGCATTCTTTCAAGTTTGGGTTCTGTCCATCACAACCGAGGTTCAATTCGCGACACTGGTGATCACCGACGGTTACCGTTACTATCGGACGCCAGGACTTCTCGGCTCTCAGCTGCTGAAAGCCGTGAGCACGCACAACTAATGACCAATTTCCAAACAGTAAGTGCGACCGGAAAAACAAAAAGTTCCATTACACACCGGTAAATTTCCAAGGTCTGCAGATGCCAATCAGAATCACGAAAACGCATTATTTATCTCTCGGCGCACCTTTCTCCAGAACGCATCATTTCATTCATTATGCATGGTGAGAGAGCTCTTGAACAGTTGTGCTGGCGTAAGTAGGTAACCGGGGACCGTGAGGTTTTATTGCACTGCCTCTGACACACAACAGAACACATTCCCATCTCTAGCTGGCTGAACTGAAGTGTCAATGAACCATTGCTTAAAGCCTTAACAGCCAGAACCTTTTTCATGTTGCTCAACATGATCATACATGAAACTACTAGGCCAGTGGTCTAGGTATAGCCGGAACCTTGATGCGAGTATCCTTTGCTTCAGATTCTCTATAGGATCCATAGGCTGGCAGTACCCTATAAGAACTTATTTCTCCTGTTGTCGAGACAGGCGCATGAGCAGAGGAGAGTTGTAATTCACGGCCAGGTTCTTATGCTCATTAAGTCGATACCGACTACATCATCACCCGGGATGTCTAGAAGCTGAAAGGAGAGCATAAGGTCATTTGAAAATTGAAACGCGAATGGGCTCATAGTGAGGAACGTACTTTCGATTGTGAGTCATCGCAGATTCGCAGCTGGGGAGAGGACCTCAATGTCCAATCTACAAGATTTCAAAACAGCGTTCGGAGGGCAGACCTGTCCGCAGTAACGAACAATCAGATATGCCCTTGTCGTCCTCTGCCGCAGTCAGCACGTAAAAGCAAGTTCAAAATTTCACAGGATTTTTTTTTTGTGTAGATGTTGCCGCGACGTGCTCAAATATATTAGAAAATTGGCGCAGAACGATATATAAATGCCTGTAACCTGTAGTCGACGATAAGATGCGCATTCGAAGAGACGGTCGTTTCAATGTTTGACCCGGAATCAAGTGAGGAACAGAAATATTACGAGAGTGCACCTTGAAGTCAACGTTTTCATAGGATTTTTTTTGTGTAGATATTGCCGCGACGGACTCAAATATGCTAGAAAGTTGGTGCGGAATGGTACATAAATGCCTGAAACTCGAAATACCGCGAAAGTGCGCCTTCAAGTTGCTTAAGGATTAGCAGACTCCGATTCGAACTGATCGGAGCGAAGCATTTAACAGTCCTTGTTCCTTCCTAGACTGGTGACCAATCCGTCTAAAAGAGGCAAGCGATGCAAGCAGGCAAGCCGTCGATAGACGTCGCCTGCTTGCATCGCTTGCCTCTTTTAGACGGATTGGTCACCAGTCTAGTTCCTTCCATCAATCTGTTCGAATTTGTCATTTTTACTCCAGTAATCTCAACAAAACTCTTAACAGGAAACTTTCAACGCTAATCCGCTATCAGGTCTGATCGAGTTGCCAAGAAAGAAGTCGACAACCGATGTGGAGAACAAATCTCAAAGCTTAGCTGTATCATGCTGGTCATATCCTTGGTATTGGCATCCAGAGAAATAATTAGCTGTGCAAGAGCTTGTGCCCCAAAAACTGATCAAGGCGGTGGAAAGGCTAGCCTCATGAGGAGTCAAGTATTGTATTTGGACTAGGAGATACACAGTGGCCGAAATACATCGATGATCACTTGTGCGTTTGTCCTGTGGATCGACAAGTGGCATCCAGAAGACTCGCAAAGGTGTTTACTAGTCGAACGGATAAATGGAAGGAGTAAGGAAAGGGACTGTACTCTCACATGCGAAGACTCGCTCCGATTGGTTGGCGGAGTCAAATAGTTGATTGCAAGTTCCGGGAATTTATATACCGTTCCTCACCAACTTTCTGGTATATCTGAGTCCGTCTCGGCAACATCTACTCAAAAAACATCTTATCAAATTTTGAATCTACATTTTCGTGCTGACTGCGGCGGAGATATATCCGATTCTTCGGCACAGCGGATGGGTCTTCCCTCCAAATGCTGCCTTGAAATTTCCGTGAAAGCTGGATATTGGGGTAGACCTGACAATCGCGATCACTCATGATCGAAAAGTGCGCTCCTCACTTCAACGCGATAAGACATGTACTACATCGCATTAGCATTTACGTAATTATCAATATAATATCTTCCACAATTGCAGAACTTGGTATAAAAGTACGTCATGTAATACTACAGGATTGCTCGTGAATGGTTGGGCTCATGTAGGGTTCGGAACTGGGTATACGGTCGTGACATCATGAGTTACAGCTGGTTATGCGCGTCAGTGGTGTGACGTAGGAAGGAAGACAATATCGGACGAACAACCAGTGTTTTGAGCTCCACCAAGATGCATTGTCGGTGTACGGATGTTTGAGTTGGGTGAATATATAGAACTATAGAAATTGTTATTTATATAATTGATGATTGTTGGCGATGATGGCTGAGGGATGATAGTATCAGGTGTTTCCTCGCTATCAGTATCGTTGCTGACGAGGGACGTCATCGACCCTGAGGCCGAAAAGTATTCGTCGCTGCGAATGGTGTTTGTATCTGTGAGACATATGCTATACATAAGATATTATTGGAAAACTTCTCTCATGATCCTCACCGGAGTCTGCCTGGTCATCTTCAAATTGGCCAGAAGAAGACGTAATAGTGTTAACTGCGTCTAATATTTGCCGTGTTGTAACATCATCCAAAGGACGGTCAAGTCTGATTGCTATCCCTCCTAACTCCGAGCCCGCTTCGGGAGATGGATCATCTGGTAACAAGATATTTGTGATTGCGCAAGCGCCATGAACATAATACGTACCATTTACTGGCTTCATATCTTCTGTTGGAACAGATAATAAACCTCTTCCTACAGACCTCGCTATTTCGTCGGATCGGCTCTGCGGAGAAAAATGTTCTTTCAAGGGTTTCGGTTAATTACTGATATCAAGTCTTTACCCTCGTTAAAACGTAGAGCTTTTTGCTTGCAGCAAGATACATTCGAGCAGAACGGTAGCGGGACAGGCGTTTGAGAGGATTCTTGGATTTGGGTTGTTGTTCAAGTTCCGCCTTCTGCACCATCAGTCTAAAGTCATAAGAGGGAAACAATTTATATAAAAAGCCGAAAACTCCTCACCGATCGTATTTGGCCTTCGAAGTAGCGATAAATGATTTATATTGTTGCGGATTAGCACCGATTTTGGACATCCGGAGCAATTCATCGAGAGTCGCATCTAGAAAGAGATCGCCACGACCAAGACAATCTCTTTTTTGATACGATAATAATGGAAAGAGTACTCGATTGAAGCTGGAGGCCTCACCGAGGGAAAGAGGAAAGACAATAGTCGGATGGGGTGTAGAGTCCATAGCCTACAGGCGGGGAAGAAGAGGGTGGGTATTTCTTGGTTGTGGAAACAGACCTGAGTTATATTCAATTTAGTCAAGCTGATAACCGGCCCTTGTCTGCCAAAAACGGCGGAACTGAGAAGCATGACATTCCGCAAGACAAGTTGTCAAAAGACCCAAGTGCCACTGACTACGATGCAAAATCCTTGCGGATATGTACTGGATCCCAGCCATGCATGCCCGAGTAAATGTACCCGGAAAACAAAAAAATACTTCCAGTTTTCGGTCACCGCGAAGTCGGCGATAATAAGGTGCATGCTTATTCATGTTTACACGCATGAAACTTTTTTGTTTGGCAAGCAAACAGCATGCTATACATACCTTTCTCGGATGAATGCATTCTGCTTCCATGGCTCGCGGAAAACTTTCACCGGAAGCGGCTGAGAGGCAAAAGGCACAGCGGATTCAGAAGGAACTTAGTGTCTTTGGAACAACTCAGCGACTTCCGCCTGAAAAGCTGGATGACGAGGAGGTCTGGTGGTCCCAGCACTTCGAGTGGTTGAAGGATCGGGGTTACCTTCTTCGTGCACGCTACGCCCCCGGTTGGGTTCCATCCTGGAAGACATCTGGAAAAGTTTGGTCTAAGCATGAGGACTCGCTGAATTTAGAGGTATATTCGGTGTTCGATGATCCGTTGTCCTTTCTGACAGCGTTACCAAGGTAGGACACATCATCGATGCCACACGCATTTCGGATGGTAGATACGTCACTCTGAAACGCATCGACGCGTCGGTGCACCCTTATGAAGTTGGCATTGGAATGTATTTTTCGTCCGAAGACCTGGTTTCTCATCCAGAGAATCATTGCATTCCTTTCTACGAAGTCCTTTCAGTCGATGATAACAAGACTGTCATAATTGTCATGCCACTGCTCCGTTCTTACTTTGACCCACCGTTTGACACGTTCGGAGAAGTGGTGGAATGCTTTCGGCAGTTATTTGAGGTAAGACTTCTGGAAATGTGATTTACACGACCTGATCATTGCATCGTTACTCGTAGGGATTACGCTTCATGCACAAACATCGTGTTGCTCACCGGTGCGCTTTGACGTGGAATCGTCTGAACGTTTACTAACGCGACATCAGTGACTGCATGAATATGAACCTGATGTTCGACCCTAGTACAATGTACCCAGAATCCTTCCACCCGATGGAAACACACATGAAAAGGGACTATGGTGGCCCCGCAATGTACTTCACGCGTACTCAGAAACCACCTAAATACTACTTTATAGATTTTGGGATATCTCGCAAGTATGATCCATCCGAGACTGACCCAAAAGAATTACCGATCTGGGGAGGTGACAAGGAGGTTCCAGAGTTCCAGAATTCAAACCAACCCTGTAACCCGTTTCCCACTGATGTCTTTTACATTGGGAATGCTATCATGAAAGATTTCATCCTGGTGAATTTCGTCTGTTCCCAATTCTGTTCAATTTAACGCTGATCATTGGCTAGGCAAAGAAGGGGTTTGATTTCATGCTTCCTCTCGTGGTTGATATGATTCAATCCGATCCTTCAAAGCGACCTACGATGGATGAGGTCGTCGCCCGATTCGACAGCATTTCCAGCAAGTTAGGTCGTTGGAAACTACGCTCGCGGGTCGTGGACCGTGAAGAAGACATGATTGAGGGGTTCATTCATGCTACCTCCCATTGGAAACGTCGAATTAGATTTGTTATCAGCGGCATCCCAGCTATACCTAGACGACTGCCATGACTTCATCCAACCATTTCATACATTGCGTCGTATTAGAAGTTGCGTTAGACAGGTTAGCTTGCTACACACTGCTTCCCCTCTGTTATGCTGGGGTATAGTCAAGTCGTTGACACATCGTAATCATTCATATTGAACAACGGATCAATATCATCCTCGTAAGGGGGAGCAGCTTATCAGCGGTACGTTTCGACATATCGGTCCCCATCTTATCTATGCGGTTGTTTATCATCTATTCCACAGGATTTGACGAGGCCGACGATGGGCGGCGATAACCGCCTCGGTCGTCACCCATAGTAAAGTACTATCATTTGACAACCATTCCTCGAATAACTGCTCAACTACGCAGTTTTTTAACTCCGGATCTGCAAGGACTCGTACCCCAACCCCTTAGCTACAAACCGACATAACAACTGCAATAAACGATGATGTTTTGAGAATGATGGGGTCAAAATCCGTAGGTAATGCGCAACTTTGTCAAGGGTTGTCACGCGCGGCATAAAGCCGTGTTAAGGGTCCGCCATACTCCGATTCAAAATTATGTAGCTGAGGCTTAGAAGCGAGTGAATAGCCTGGCAGGGGTAACACCCCTGTTTGTTGTCTTGTTACGCCGCAACAGTTTTCGTTGA
>JBBPMM010000039.1:0-46532 GCA_038090335.1 Solioccasus polychromus
CATCGAGGCTGATGGGCAATTGACTGAGCCCCTCCTTGTGGATTCGCTCCAGATCCTTGCAGGGCAACGTTATTCGATTATCGTGAATGCCACGAAGCCGGTTGGTAACTATTGGGTCCGATCCCTTCCAAGTGGCATCAGGGGAGCAACCACCGATGGTGGTCTTAATTCTGCAATTCTTCGGTATAGTGGTGCGACAAACGAAGACCCAACGACCACCCCAACGAAGAGCCTCATGCCTCTTTTGGAAACGAACCTTCACGCACTCATCAATCCAGGAGCTCCTGGTATACCAGAATATGGGAAAGCAGACATCAATATCGAGATAACCGCCAGTAACAGCGGCGGTGCATTCTATATGAATGGACATCGCTACTTACCCCCGAGTGTGCCCGTGTTATTGCAAATATTGAGCGGTACTCAACAAGCAACCGACCTCATGCCAAATGGAAGTGTGTTTATTTTGGAACCTAATAAAGTCGTGGAGGTAACAATGATAATGGCTGGCTTTGGTGGACCTGTAAGTTTTTTCTCTTCATTATTGTAATGCAATCGCTAATCTACGTGATCAGCATCCTATCCACCTACACGGGGTTCGTCCATCGACAATGGAATTATTCATTCGACTGACTTGATTCATAGCATGCATTCGATGTAGTCCAGAGTGCGAATTCGGTAACCTTTAACTACGAAAATCCTGTTCGTCGCGATGTAGCCTCTGCTGGCACGTCGGGGCAACAAATGGTCTTTCGATTTGTGACCAACAACGCCGGACCATGGTTCCTGCACTGGTACGGTCATTCACTGTTTGCGATATCGAAACCGTCCTAACGTCCGTCACATAGTCATATCGACTGGCACCTTGAAGCGTTCGTACATTTTATCGTCACGTTGGCGTTGAAAACTTACGAACAATTGCAGTGGCTTTGCAGTCGTCATGGCTGAGAATCCTGGGGGGGTCAAGAATCATCTTGGCGTTATTCCTCGTGAGCGTCTCCCTATTTCTCATTTCTACCTTGACTTACATTCATCCGAATAGAATCATGGGATGACCTATGTCCGATATACGACTCGTTGGTCCCGTCCCAGCTGGGAGCTGTTGGCGCTTTACAGCAGGCTTCCAGTATCACTACACTGTTACTTCCAAGCCCGACGGGTGTACTTTCGTGATACTAAAAGGATTTGTTCGAATATGCACTCATGGACCTGTGGATAAATTGTTTAATTATATAACAGTAAATTATGACACAAGATGATAATCTGAGTCACATCAGTGAGCTGAACACGAACAAGTCAGTTTAAGATGGATTATCTTTCGTACTCACTCCAGCGGACACAAAGGGTGCATTCTGCAAATGATTTGGCACTTCTTCGCTACCTATGTTGTGATGTAAATTTCAATAATCCATGCGAACGGCGCACCATTGGAATAGTAAACTTTTGACCTCGTCAGACGAGTTCACAAAGATCTCGGCCGAACTTGATTTTGTCTTGACATGAGTTCTCACAACGACACGGGTTCCATCATGATGCATTGATGCGGACTGGGGTACGTATGTTGATCTGTCGATGTCAAGTTTAAGAGCAATGCAATACTCCTCAATTTATGGCCACATTCGCTTAACTCTACAACATCCAGCACAGCTCAAGATCTACTACAGGCTACAGCGTTGATCAGAGATGCGATACAACCCTGGAAACAAACGTCTAGCGGAGACAATAAAAGATAAGATGGTCGAATGGAGGAGACGAAAAAGCTATGTGCCAAACGTTGCTAGAGCGGGAATCATAGGAAAGCCGAAAACTGCCAAAATCTACTATCCTCTACGGCACCGGCAGGCGTGTGGAAGCCGCGATGGAGCTTTGTCCTGATGCCCGCGCTGAACGTGACGCTCTACCTGCCTTTATTAGCGATGCTTCGAAGGTCATCAGGGCGTCTTTATCTACGATCTCCACGCTAAGCGTGGGCATGTTCAAACGAAACGTACAATATTGGCCAACTCTGCCAATCCATCATTCACCCGACGGATGCCGGGTGTTGTACCATGCTACTCAGCGTTATGGATAGAAGGAGATGTGTCCGTATTCGAGGTGCGGAAAGAAACTAATACGCATCTATCATCAGCTTTTTTTTTTTAGCAGGGTTATCCTTCAAGGAATGTCGTCCCTCGTTGAGGTAGTCGGCCCCGCTTGGAATTAGAGGAACGATGGTTCCGTCTCGGTCTATGTCTCGGATACATCATACTGCTATGTAAACCGTCCACTGTCAATCCAGGCTGACACATCCAATGAACAAAGACGACCATCTCCAGCAGAGCAACGATCCCGTCGTAGAACAGCATTGGGCTGTTGTCATGGCAGAGACGGTCTGCATACCTGGCTGCACTTGTATTTTCTGCACTAGACGCTCGGTTTGTGTCAACCGCTTCCTTGGATCCCAGCTTATATTTGCTCGTCGCAGAGCTTTGACGCCGAAGAAGATCACACACGTGCTACCCCAAGATCCCGCCCACGAAGGCATGCTCGCCGTTCTCTGGCTTCTCCGAGCATCCTAGGAGTGCCGCACTCGCTGCCATATCTGGAGACTCCTTCCGCCTTTCCAGGACCGCCTCTGTATTCCCTAGCTGCTTCAAGGGATCACAAAGAATGTACCCCACATGAATGCACGCAGAAGACCTCCCTGACGAGGACTACGAGCGAGGATCTCCTACGACCTATCTATTGCAATCCCTTCGTCGGTCCCTCGCTGATAGGGGACCCGCCTCCTATCGCCCTGTCCGGGAAAGCTCCACCAGCAGAGTCCAAAGTTCCTATCGTCGATCAAGGTGTTAACCCTACGAGAGAATCTGGGCCCCCACCTGCCTATTCCCACATAGACGAGAGTCATCATCCTGTCACCTCGGATGTATTTGTGTCTTATTCTCACGGTGCTTAGCCCACTTTTGTGAATAATGTACGCAGAAGGACGTTAGAAAAAGGGATGTAGCAACTAACAACGGACTGTATAAAGGCGATTGACATATCTACCCTTGCGCGTGTTCGTGTAACATCACGTGAATCACGTGCAACCAAGACGCGTTCATTTGCCAGCGCGTAGCTATTTGACTTTGATTCGCGTCCACTCTATCACGAAAAATCGACAATTATGAACTTTAAGTTCAATAACACGCAGCATGGACAGAAAAAGGATATAAACCAAGTAGGCGCATCTTTCTATGGTCCGTTCCAAAGGCCAAATATCGACATGATCATCAATACGAACCTCGCTGAAAATACGAGAAGAGGGTTTGATTCTTCGAAATCACACCACATCGAGTCAGGTGTTCTCGGCAGCTCAGGTTATTCGCGCCATACTCCAGACATCGTAGATAGCAATCCGATCCCAACGACAGTGAGTGCTTCCCAGCTCCCATTTCTGTTTTGTACTCGACTAATGGCTTCTCGACTCAGTTTAAAGACGAATCGACAGGCGAGTGTATACTCATGGATGTTTACTAAATGATAATTTAGGACGCATATATACAGAAATTGGAATTCATTCGCGCGCTTTCCCATCCTCTACTCCGTCTTCAAGAGATTTTCAAAAGAAATTTGTCAAGGCGAACACCGTTGAACTCGACGCGAACACCGTCTGCGAAGTCGATACTAGGGATTTGGTCGGTGAAGTGGGCAACAGATACGAACGAATGGAAAAAGAGTTGGCTCAAAATGTGTGCACTCGCCTATTCTTCGCCACCTTGTTTTCTGACCGAGTGTCTAGCGTGGCTACATAATGGACTTACAATCGCAACTATCATCTAAGAACGAGGTGAATGCTAAGCTCTCAAGAGACCTGGACAAGCACAAAGATATCCTCAGGAAGACTTCGAAAAAGTGTGCAGTATCGATTGTTTCCTCGAACCTTTCGGGACTGATTTTCTGCGTAGTTACTCGACGCTGAGATCCGAGTTGGACAATCTAAAGATTTCCTCAGACTCTTACTTGCAAATTGTGTTGGAGGCGAAAGCAAACATGGACAACTTGGCAGCGTTCCAAGACAGCACACGGAATAGTCTTCGTGGTTCGTCCCACTATTTAACCGTATATTTTCCGTATTCATGGCAGCTGAAATTTTAACAGACCTTGAATCCATGTTTGACGACGATGGCCGATTCATTTCATCCGTTGAGACGAGAGAAACGATTGGTGAGCTCCGTTCCGAGCTTTCTAAGAGTAGGTTGATGGCAATCACGGGCAAAATCGCACCAACAATCATTTCCGTAGCCCAACAGGTGGCGGATCTGCTCCGTGATAAATTACACACTATGGGTACTGACCTGGCAGAAGCGCGGGGCCGGAACCAGGAGCTTGAGGAATTGGCTACGACGGAAAGAAATCAGTCTGAATCGACCACACTTAAAATACGCCAATCGGGTAAGAGGGTGTCATCATCGCACCAGTAAAATGCTAATGATCGAAAAGCCGATCAAATCGTAGAAATCACACGATATTTACAAGAACAAAAACATGACTCGATACAGGCTGCTGCCAGGGTATATGAAATGGAGCAACAATTGATGCATACGCAGGCAAGGTAAAATGTACCACACCCTAAGATCAGCGATATCACTAATTAGGTTATACATGATAAGGTTGCAAGAAGCTCAGTCCGTAATAACCTCGATGAAGGAAGAGTGCGCCCTTCCATTCCACATACTCCACCGGGTGTCATGGGTTGACCGTCATTACCAGAATGACTGCGCGAGAAGAACATTATGAAGAACAGGGTGCAAAGCTCCGTACCCTTCGCCATACGATCGATTTCCAAGAAGGAAATTCACAGGCCCTTGAAGCAAGGTAACTTCATCATTGCCCGTGATATCCATCTCAACTCTAGTTAGGGCCCGGAAAGCAGAAGAAGAGTTGGTACGAGTGCTAAATCGTAACCATGAGTTGCAGGGTCGGCTCGACTCTGCGGAAGGCCTAGAGAAGAACTTGACACAACAAGCATCACGGCTGCTTTCAGAACGTGACGAAGCTAAAGAAAGGCTACAGCATCTCGAGCACCAACTTGCAGAAGCGCGAACTTGTGAAAAGAATATATCTTCCAACATGGCAAAAGCATTGATTGAGCGGAATGCCCTGGCCGACAAACTGAAGTTGTTTGACGACATTAAGCGCGAGGCTGATGATTTTCGCGAAAGGTGAGTGTCAATCATGTCAGAGTACTTGCACCTGCTCAACTTACTAGGTTTACCGAGTGTCAGATCTCGCTGAAGGTATATTATTCGTGTTTCCAGTAATCCTTCTACGATCGTGTCTGCAGGTTCTCCAGGAACGATTCGATGATCAATGTGTGACGTTGGCTACATCGAAGGAGTCTATCAGCGAACTACAGGTAAAACACTCTGCTATTCTACGTGGATTTGTTTGAAATACCAATACCTTGGGTAGGAGCGCCTCCATACGGCAGAACGTCAACTAACCGTTGGTGTACATGCTCCGCATGATGGTCAACAAAGTTGATTTTCACTTTAAGGAGACGTCGGTCGAATTCAAGCGCGAGATATGCCATCTTCAAGAACAAAACGTTGCATCGAATGCCAGACTTCATCGCGCAGACAAGGTCATCGAAGAGAAGGCGGCATCGTTCCAAGCCCTTCAGGTTGAACTGTCTCGCAAGGAAGGCACGTTGCAAGCAATATTAGAAGCAGAGAGGTTGAGCAAGAATGAGGCAACTGATCAAGTAGAGGGAATGAAGGCGAAGATTGAGTCGCTCCAAGCAGAGCTTGCTCAGAAAGACCGTCATCTCCTAGATACAGCAAACCGACTTGCTGCAGCCGAATCGCCACCGGCTGAACGAGAACGAGAAGTGGCAGCCCTGAAAATGCGCGTCGCTGAAGCCGAAGCAGCCGAAAAGAGATTAGCAGAGAGAGCCGCGACTATTTCCCATAGATACGAGAACAACGATTTGGTAAATTCCATTTCCCACGTTACTCTGCGGTGACGGCAGCTCCCCCAATAGAACGACGATGAAAAAGCACTAGTCGCTTTGCTGATGCAGAAAGCCAGAGCGATCCATGATCGGGAGATGGTGGAAAAGACCAACGAAATTAAACGTGTATGTGTTACAAGCTATCGTGATTGGAATTATTATTACTCGCTCAATTGTTTGCAGCGTGACAACATCATTAAACAAAACGGGGCAAGGATTGAGCACTTGGAAAATGTCCTAGCGCGCCGGATCTGTGATGAAGTTGGTAAAAGCCGAATTAGTGTTCTCGCTGACGCGAATATGCAAAATTACATAGTCGCCCACAAAACTTACCGATGAACAGAGTAATTCAATGGCCGTCGATGCCACAATGCGACAAGGAACATCACTCGATCATCAGCCGGAAACCCGCGGCGCAGGCCCCTCGACCACCGCAACTCATGGTGCTACTACCTCTTCTATCCCCGGACCATCGAGTCGATCGACTGGCTACTCCACGTTTGCCAAACTCGGCAGAGAAGACACCGACGACATCGCATCTTTCGAAGACGACGGCCCAGTGATGACTGCGAAAAGGGTCTTGTTCGCCGACGAGGACGAGGACGATTCTTCGCGCCCAGCGCGGCGAGCGGTGCATCTATTTTCTCTATTCTATCCATTGTCTCTTTTTTGACTAGTCTTTTCTGCCACTGCTCCTTTTTTTTTGTTTTCTGCCACTTCTTTTCCATTTTCGTGCGTTCGGTCATTTTCGCGCGTAGAGGCATGGCAAGGGAGCTGGAAGGGATAATTCGGTCGACCAGGTTTGGTTTTCTCTCGTGTGTCTCTGGCTGACTCGAACGTCCTGCGAGGGCCCGGTTTCAAGCACTACAACTGGCGTTGGCAACAAGAAGAAGACAACGAGGCGTCGTTGAATAGACTTACGCGGGCGGGGACTTGGTGCGGACTCTTGTTTCGCTGACAATTTTTTTTAAAAACTTTTATTCGTTGTCGCACTCGTACTTTTATGTCTCTGCCTGCTTGTCGACTAGGTTCACGAGAGACGAGAGCAAAAAGCTGACATTGATACAAGACTTGAGTTGGTATGGACGAATAGGTTACAAAATTATGCAGAGTGCTTTGCGACGACAAAACAGACGAGCAAGGGGGAGGGAGGGGGTGTGTGATCGGGAGAAGCATCGATCCAAGAGGGACCCGAACAGCGATACACACGTGCAGGGGGAGAGGGAGGGGATATACAAGACACAACGGCGATATACGACACGAGAGCGAGATGGAGATAAAGCGTCCAAGAAGGTATCAGTATGCGGTCATGATCAAGGGGATAAACACAGCGTCCGAAAGGCAGCAACGTGACAACGTCCAAGATATCAAGAAAAAAAAATAATACAGTGCGTGGCCAGAGGGGGTGGGTGGTGCGATGGCTGCGGACGCAGACGCGCAGCAAGAACAGAATCCTTAGTCTGGAAGACGGAGCGTATCACCTTCGAAAATGATGTCGCCCTTTTCGGAGAGGGCAGCGACCGCCTTGGCAACTTCAGCGGTGTCAAAGTCTTCGTGCTTGTCGGGAGGCATAACAGCATTGAGGTAAGTCAGTAACGAGGATATGGTCATGTCGTCAGTCGATTCATAAGTGACCATGAAGAGATACGCAATGGAAGAGAATATGAAATTCATGCTATAAATTAGAAAAAAGGAGTGATCAACGATCCCGTTTTTCGACATGATAAGGGTACAGAAATAAAAAAGAACAAGGCCAGAAGGGGAAAGGGAGAGGAATGACTGGCAACACGTACCGGCCATGCACTGAGTCAAGATCCGCCAAACCCAAGATCAATCTGCGTGGTAACTTGGTGGCTGACGTCCCCTGCTCCACGGGCGCAATGCCGTCCCCTTCATATTTGCCTTTGGGACGTATCGGGCGTGCATGTTGTGTTTTCCGAACGGAAACACTGCTCACTGGGGGATCAGAAGACGGTGTTGACCATGGTGGGGCGATTTGGTTGTCGCCGCCATCGACCAGCCGGTGTTTCTTCGCAGAGATTGGAGAAAGCCGAGGCTCTGTCGGTGTCGGAGCCTTGTATTTACGCCTCTCTTCAGTTCGGTTGGATTCGGGGCCCTCGGCAGCTCCATCGTCAGAGTCGAGCTCGTCCTCGGCGGAAGCATTGTCGTCGGTGAGGCAATCCTCAACTGCGGGTTGACCTCCCTTGGCCCTCGCGTCGGCTGCTTGAGCGGCTTTTTGGGCGCGTCTCTCGCTAAACGACAAACAGCCCACAAGGTCCGCCGAATATTACCGATGAATGAACGGCGAATATCAAGAGAAAGAAAGATAGACCCTGCGTGTGAGAGATCAGGAAACAGGGATTAAAAAAAGAGACGTACTGCCTAGCCAAACATTTTCCACGATGCTGCAGCCACGGATAGGCGCAGTAAGAACTGTCTTGCCGGAGCTGCACCCATTTCTTGCAGAGAGTACAAAATACTCTGTTCGGCTCAACCTCCCCGACGAGCGCGTCGGCCCTGAGAGTAGCCGCTCGTTGTTCCGCGTTGCGTCGACGAGATTCATGGGTTGGAGGGAAGCTAGTCGGGGTGAGATCCTTGAATGAGGATGAAGGAGAGCCTGGGACGCCACAGGACTTGGAAGCGATTGAAAGGGAATCTGAATTCGGTTGTAAAATATGTCGCGACCCCCCCGCATCAACAACGTTGAGTTCGCTCGGACCAGCAAGTCGAGAGGGTGCATCGTTGGCATGGTGTCTGGCCAGACTGAAACATGAGTGGAAATAACGAAGAAGACAAATACATACCTGGAGCTCGAGGAAGGTTGCATCTGACTGGGGGACATGGCCAATTGACCCACATACTTCTGACAAGCCGAGCGATGCTGAAGCCATTTCTGTACGGCTTGCGTATGATTCTCTGGACTGACTGGAATCCATTGGTCGCAAATGTTGCACAGCACACGCTCAGCATCGAACTTGCGAGCATCGGGATCCTTGGACAAGAGCGAATTGCGCTCGTCTAAACCATAGCTGTTCTTGGTATTGCTGTGCGATCGACGTGAGATTTGGAGAGCCGAATAAATGGTCGATACGCACATTTTCTTTGACAGGCAACTCTTCCTGTGCGCATCCCATGGAATGGAACAATAGGTGGAATTAGGGCGGAGGCGGATCCACTTGTCACAGGAAGCACACAAGACGCGATAGGCCTCGAACTGGGCAACGTAGGGGTCTGCACGCAGATAATCGATGCGCTCTTCTTCTGACCGCTTGGCGCGGCGTCGTTTTGGCGGCGGATTGGCGAGGGCTTCCGCTGTGCTCTCTGGAGTGTATATGACGGGCTCTGGAACCGACTGGGTAGTGTTGGCGCTATGGAGGGCGGTTGGTCGGTGGATGATATCACCGCACACGGATATGACGTACCACAGCTGGCGGTGCGCGTCCCAATGTTTCAAGGTAAAACCACCGGTTGCTTCATCTCGGAAAGAAACACCTTCGTCACAAACCTCACATATGACGCGCCCTGTTTCATACTCGCCTTTCGGCGTTGTGGGAGAGCCTTTAGAGCTCTTGGGATCACTGTCGGCAGAAAGATCTCGCGCAGGAGGTGTCTTGCGTTTGCGAGGATTCCTAACACGCATGTGAGTACGCGTGGAGACGGATCAAAAGGGCATGCGCACGAGGGGGCAGACGACGACGGAGATGCCAGCGAAGTGGCCACACTGCACGTCACGTTTCTCGTCAGATCACTGAGCACAGGGAAGGAGAGTGCGCACGGATGGGAGTCCACGTCCATGTACTCGGATATGGATGTTCGGGACGACGACCAGACTAGAGGAAAAAAAAAAGGCAATAGATTGATGTGGAGAGAGAGAGAAAGAGAAGGGGTTAATATGCGTGTAGGCTAGCTCGGGTCCAAACTGTATTTACAGAAACAAGAGAAAAATATGTCACAGATTCGGGATTTCGAGAACATAACCAAAGCACAATTCGCACGGACATATTCAATCTCCGCAGACCATTTATCGTTAATTGTCCAGGAACGTCCTCGAAACACATGTCCGTTCCTTTTCCGTGGCTGCCGGTTTGAAACTTTGTACCCGTCCAGATTTATTTTCTCGACCCCGACTCGTATCCTCCACCATTTCTAGCTTCCGTGGGAGTCTTCCCTCCCTTTTCCAGTCACGTTTCATTTTCCCTCCTCCCATGGCATTTCCAGAAACGTGATATCAAATGTGAGCATCGCCAGGTTTTCATGTCTCCTTGCCCGTTATGCGATGCTTTCGACCATGATCTGATCTCGCGACTCAGGCGGTTATCCACCTTCCATGTCAGCACTCGTTGATCTTCTTTTACATACACTTGTTTTCGCTGCATTCGTTTTGCTCCCTACGGAACTCGCTTCATGTCGTCGTGGCGCATGGTGGTGTGAATGTCACGACTTGTCCTACCCTTGCGATATTTCTCTCGCGTTTCACTGTCAATCGCCACTTCCACGTTGTGTCTTTTTCCTTTGTGACATGTCCCAAGCTCGATATTGCCTCCGTCGTCGTGATCATGTTCCAAAAGCCAAAATTGGCGTGGCTCCAAGTTTGAAGTTATATTCTCCACGTTCAAGCCTAACAGTTGATTTATTTTCTATTCTTTGTTTTTGTTTTAATTTAATTTTTTTAATTCCGTGTGAAGAACTTTTTTCAATGTAGAAGAAAATCGGTATAACTTGACCGCATCTTTGGAACTTCACTCTATGTCGTATTCAATTGATCGCCGTTGACATGGCTCAGGAAAACACATGGACCCATATGGTAAAGCCTCCCAGCCTCCACGCGGTTCCATCTTGTCCCACTCCCCAACTTTCAATAGCCTCCTTCCCTGCTCGCCGTCAGGTGGGACCCGAATACAAATTAGCCTTCTTCCCCCGCAGGATTAGGTTTTAAAACTTGCTACGCAGCCGTCGGCTGAAATCCCAATCTCCTTTGAAAATGCACTTTGTACGTGTACACCAAAGCGCCGATCGCGATAACATGCTCATTCGAGGCACGGGATCCGATTGTTTTTGGAAGACTTGCAGCACTTCTGGCTAGTCTCTGCGCCCGCTCATACGGGCAATCTGATATAACATTGTTCGAAGCATGATATATTATCGTGTGTCACGGCCAATGCCAGCAGCCAGCTGCAATACTCACATATCCGATTCGACTCATTTACCGAGGAAGGAACTTGACATGTCTCAGTTTGGTTTCTGTCATTACTATGTGACACAGATTTATCACACTCCAGTCACTTGATCCTCCCGTCAAGGCAGCGAAGAGAATTGTGATTCGATAGGATAACCCGACGGGGGGAATGTCTCTAGATAGTCTCCGTCGTTCGCTGGTCTTTACGAGCACCCGATACTCTAGTATGTGGAGCGGAAGTAAATTCTACGATGCTGTCGTCCGCGGACTTTTAATTGCGCGCGCCGCCTCCTGTGCTCTTCGACCGCATCCTTCGGGTCCACAACTGCCACAGCAGAGGAAATAATTCAAGGAATTCGGACGACACATATGCCGTTTTCCCAAACATTATTCGTGTGGCAATGTAATGTGGCGGAATTCTATTACTACGATTCTCCACCGGATGGCGTCAAAGATAACACAGCAATCAAACCCTGCCATATCCTCCCTCCTCCAAGAAGGCCTTTAAGCGGTGGGCGATGACATCGAGTCCACCAAGCCACTTGGAAAGTTCAATACCGAACTTCTCCTTGTCTCCACCCTGCGAGATGCGAGCGACGAAATCTCGGCGGTAAGGAACCGCTCTAACGGCGACCTAGAATAGCCGGTTAACGTTTAGACCGAGCAATCCGAAAAGTGGTTGGGCCACAAATGACGTACAATGGCCAGCGAGCGCACGATAAAAGTATGGTGATGTTTGAGCACCTCGTCATACGAGCGCTTGAAACAAACGTGCAATTCCACGGACGGATCATTTTGCATGTGTTGCAACGCTTTGCATAGGAACATGAGACCGCTGAAAGTTGAGTTCATTCATATGAGTGTGTTGAGGGGAATCGAGGTGTGTTGCTCACCGAGTTAGGCGCACCAGACACGCGGTTCCATTGCGAACTCCTTCTGATGTTTCGCTTCGAACGAGATTCTCGAGCGTGGTCGAACTTTGGGATGCATCTCGATAGCGCGACCGAACACCCTGTAAGAACCAAGATAAGAATAACTTCTTGAGGTAAGGAGATTGTGAATAGTAAAAAATAAAATAAAATAAAAGCAACAACGTTCCTCAATGTTGCCCTTAATGTCTGCCTGGACAAATCCGAAGACGCCAGAGCCAAGTAAATCTGCGGTAGCACTAAATCAGGGAAGATGCAAGTGTGAGGGACGTAATGGAAAGTACCAAATAGTTTGACGAGTCCGTCCGAGGCTTCCAGAAAAGACGCTGTATCCACCCCATTTTCATCGATGGGGACGTTGGAAAACGACTTTTGTGATCATGAACATTCATGGCAGCTGCCGACAGAAAGGAGCTAGTCGCTTACTCGAACGGTCTCAAAATAAGGTCGCTCAGACATGTTGTGGTGAGAGGGTTTTGGATGTTGGCGGTGCGCGTTTGGTTCCCTCTAGTACCCAGAACAAGGCCTCGTGTACCGGTGCAACCTCGAGGCCTCGATTTTGCCAATCAGTGGGTGTGGCGCAGAGTCATATTCCAAGACAACGTGAATAGAAGAAGGGGCGAGGTGAAACTATTGAACTAAAGTTAATTTTCGAAACGCTAGAGTTACCAATTAGATAATTTGCAAGGAAAAAACGGATTAGATGATTAACAACAGACTGAAACAAGATGACTTCCATGGACCATCTAGGCCCCTTCCCTCTCCTCCGCAACTTTTCCGACTCCCAGGCTCAGTGAGGAAACGTATTAGTCCGCCAAGGCAAGGCACAAGGTCCAGTGTATCTATCCGATTCGCTTTCTCGGACTTGTAGTCGTTTTCCGGGATTCACCCCGTTCTCTGAACACAGCGTGATGTTTCACAGTAACTTCCATTCTGCAGGTTGAGGTTGCTGAAAGAGCGGCCGCCAAAGTATGGCTCGCCCTGGCCGCGAAAACGGTTGGTCGAAATTTCATCATTAGTAGCGAATCGATACTTCCATTCACAGCACTGAGGGTGCTCTGACAGAGATAGTTCATTCTGTGCTGCAATCCCCACACGGTGAGGCAGGCTATTCGATTTATTCTCATCGTTGAACGTGAACTCACTGGGGAATGGCGCTTGAGATGGAACATTCTTGACTTGATCGTCATCGTCACTAGGCGAATCTTCGGTGGATGAACTATAATTCTCCGTGCGTTCTGCGGGGAGCGGACGCGCATCCCCGCGAGCAATGTTACGGCGTGCTTGGCTGACGACAGCACAAGGCACTGGGCCTGCGTTAATTTGTACAGGTTGTACATCGCCCTTGGCGCGCTGCAAAGTGATCAGTATGTTTGTTGGATTTTTCCAGCAGCAATTTTACTGACCTCGAGCCTCATGATACTGGGGCATTTAGTTTTATGCTTGTCCCACAAGCCAGGATAATATTTCGACCTTTTATCGAGGCTAATCTCCTTGTTGCATCCTACGCAGACAACGCTGTTCTCCGTAATGTCTCTCGTATACTCGTCTTGCTCGAGTTGCGATTTTCGTTGTTCCAGGGTCTTGCGTTTCCTCTCGCATCCCTTCCAAGTAACGCTTATGGGAACGATGGACTCTATGACTACGTTTGGACGTGGTCCCTGGGCCATTGGTGGAGGTGACACCGTCACTGCGGCGGGCGGGGAGGGGGGCATGCAAGTTATCTGGGATGTCTTTGGGTGTAGCCCCCCCGGACACGCATCATAGTGGGCCTGCACCAGCTTGTTGACGGTGTACCACTCCGCACCATGGTCGTATTCGATTGTGCCTCCGCATCTACCGCACGGAAGATATGATGTCCGGCGATCACGACGAAGCACTGGGACGACATCATTGATACGGGACATTGTGGCGTAGAGCTGGTAATGAACAAGGTAAACGGTTTGAGGGGGGGATCAAGAGGAATTGAACCACCGACTTGTTGTCTGCCTTTTCCTTTTGATGTCAAATAATCCCTCCGCTTTGTTTGTTGTGACATGTGGAACAACAGGATTGTGGACGTTGATGGCCTACAATTGTGCCCATATCTGGTACAGCGACTCTTCTTCGAATATCCCCCCGACACGAGAAGGTGATGCAGCTGGTATGTTGTGTTATTTACGCCGTTCCATTCGAAGAGTTCGTGTGTCGTTCCCCAGGTGGGGTAGAACTCAAGCGGCCCAGTTAGACATACCATATCGGACGACGGTAGGCTTTCTCATCATTCTATCCGTTGCCCCAGGCCGCCTCTTTTCATTCCTCGGAAATTATCGTACGCTGACACTGCAGCGGTCACCGATGAGAAGATCTTGCTCCTCTTTCCCTCCTACAAACATGGATACTTCTTCCTTTCAAAGTTTCCTTGCTGTCTTCTAGCGCCCCACACTTTTATTCCACGCACTCAAAGGTTCTTCTCTACAATTCTAATGCGGTTAACGCTGAAGAACGCCAGTGGAGTTCATTATATGTGCTGCAGGAGTCCTTCGGTCAGCTGTAATACTGACATCATCTGATAGGTGCCGTCTTCTTCCATCCGTGGTGATAGTGAATGTGTCCGTGATTCGTGCGCGGCGCAGTCTACGATTTTCTGTCAAGAGCTTTCCGCGCAGTCCCTGACGTCAGATCATGGTCGGAACTTCAGGTCCAGAGAGTAGTTTCGATTTGTCAGGCGCACAACAAGCTAATGTACCTACTCTACTCTTTCTCATGCCACTCGAGCGGAGACTCATCGGGTGTACCCGAGTACTACCTTGTTCTAGGGGCTCGGTAGCAATAATGGTTTGCGCAGCCTCTGAAACGGAACGTCCCGGGGAGTTCAGTTCTTCCCGTACACATTAGTTTTACCAACCCTTGCCGCCATCACTGGGCCCTCGAGACTGAGAAGACAGGCTGGCGCGTTCGCCACTCCCACTGACAGGTGCCGCAGGGTCCATTTTCTCCATCAGGATGAGAAGTCCATTTGGCGAAGTCGACATGGTCCGAGTTCTGTCGAGATGTCTGTGGAAGTGAGGCTTGCTGTGACATGCACGCTTGGCGTGAAATCCGCACGACACGGGGCAGAAAATATTTTAGACAAGTTCGAGGAGGGGAGAGGTCGTAGATAAATTGGTTTCGATGACCCTGAGGCGTTTGATAACGTAGCTTCTCGTTTCTTCGCGTTGTGTTTGTTTTGATCCCACCCAGCGAGGAATTTCTCCGGCGATCCAATTGCCATCGGACTTTCTCACCACCCAGGGAACATTTAACATTCTCCCAGGCAGGCACGGCGCAGTACAGCGTTGCCCTCCCTTCACTGTAGCTTTTCAATGCCTCCAGAACCAACCAAGGGCAAGCTAAAGCGCCAGGCGAGCCGGAGAGAGATTGAGGAGTACAGATTTGATGGCGGCCACGCACGCGAAATAGAACAGAAGAGGAATAACGGGCAGATCTCGTGCGCTGAGTGTAGGAGGTGCGATCACCGCGCATGTTCATCCGCCCCTTTCCACATTTTGACCCAATGTCATGTCCGCAAGGTTGAAGATAAAGTGTGACAAGCAAATCCCTTGCCAATCTTGCCAGGTAGGTTTTCTTCTTGTCGCGTCGGTATGTCATCACTCAATGTTCTCTCACGCAGAGGAGGGGTTGCGCAGCATTGTGCCCGAATGGTTCGTCGTCTCGTTATCCTTGCGTTGCGTTTGCATAAGCGGTCGGGTTTTGTCGACAGGAAGCTTGTCTACTGGTCAGGGGACCCGGTATGTCAACGTGACCTATCTTTACCGGCATCCTTTTAAGTGGCTCATTGTCAGATTTGTTCTCGCGGCCACCGAACACCTTCATCGCCGGATAGCTAAAATGGGCGAGCGGATCCGGCAACTAGAAGACGCTTTAAGCGAACTTCAGTCTCAGCACTCGACAGAGCCACATCCACTGCTTTGTGAAGATCTCCTGGGCGTCAGTAACAAGGACGACGATGCATACATCCCGCCCGACGAGTCCGGGAATCAGGGCCACCCCCCAGAGATACTGGATACCTTCGGAACACTCTCAATCACCGACCACGGAATATCTCGCTTCTTTGGGCCAACCGGTGGATCGGAGGTGGGTCCCCCCTTGACAAATGTGAATGTGTTATTTTAACCTGGATGCCGCTTTATGTTAGTGTCTCTTGATGGTAATTTCCCATCCTTTTTTTTTAAAAGTTATCTCCACGCTCATCTTATTCCAAAGTCTGACAATATTGCCCACCATGACGGGGCGGGCTCTTCCTCAACGCCGGAATCGGCAAGGGATTCAGAAACTCCCCCGCTCCCCCAGGACCTTCGAACGTTTTCTCAGGCATTTCCGTTCACCCCAATGGGTCCTACTGGTGCCGTCCGTGAATTGATCGAGGGGCACCTGCCAAGCTGGGAACGCGCCAGCTATCTTACCCAAACATACTGCGAACAAGCTGGTTGGCTGTTCCACGGCGTATCAAAGGACCAGATCATAGACGAGCTCCTTCCGATATACTATTCAAATGGGCCCCTCAAGGTGGCCGATGACAATAAGAGCGCCCACGAACTTGCGCTGCTCTTCCTCGTCTTCGCTGTCGGAGCACTCGTTGATCTTACACAAGATCCAGCAAATGCGGAGGCAGAGCACTACCATCAGATAGCCCGCGCGGCCATTTGTTTACAACCCGTGATGGAAAAGCCATCCTTGGTGACCATTCAAGCACTTCATATGCTCAGTATTTACAACGCCATGAGTGGAAATGAATTGTCCGCAAAAGAGACGAGCATGGAGACCACATGGTCATTGATCGTTCTAGCTGCGCATCTATCCCAAACCGTGTGTCTTGTTATCCCGGGATACGTCTTGTATATATGCTTATTCGTCTCCGTTTTACCAGATTGGACTCCGTGAGCATCCTGTCTAAATTAAAAAAAAAGTCAGAACCTGACCTGTGTGGCGCTAGATCGGGATAGTTCAAGATGGGGATTGCCTGAAAAAATGATCCAGCGGCGTCGGACTCTTTTTTGGGATCTTTTCGTCGCGGATGCCTGGCATGTAGGTCAAAGGTCAAGGGACTCGATGCTTACCTTGCTGACTTCTTCATTAGAGCCTCAATACAGGGAGACCGCCGAGCTTCTCTATTGCCTACATCGATTGTCGATATCCAGGGACTGGGAACGGTGAGAAAAGGGAGGGCGAGTCTCATGATCCATGTACGTGGTGTTGTGCCGATCACCGCCAGTCCATCGATAAACTTTTATCGTCGTGTTTATAGTCGAGTCATGGGGTTACCGTTTTGCCTCGGAATGTGTGGCCGAGGTCGCCGCACGGACCTTGACTGCCGAGATACCTAGTTATTCAACCATCATGGAACTAGATCGTAAAGTGCGCGAATTCCCCATACCCGAACATGCGGCAAGCGTGGCTACGGCGGTGGCTGCCCCCGTGCCAACCATCGCGACGGAGGACTCGTTGCTTAGCGAGTCGATGGGCCGTTTTGTCATGGCGCATGCCCGCGAAGTTAGTAAGTGGCGTTTTTTTTTGTTCGCTTAGCAAGCAGTCGCTCATCACGGCTCTAGTCCTGTTATATATACATCGAAGTTTCTTTGCGCAAGCCATAATAGAAAACCCTGTCAATCCACTCAAGAGTCAGTATGCGCCGTCATTCCTCGCCACGTACCGCGCCTCGTCGACGATACTGCGGACGATAATGACACAGTACTCGATTTATCCTCAACTTTGTGAGCGATTCTGGTCGATTTGGTCCTTTGGCTTCTCAGCAGCGGTTCGGGCGTTAATTACTGCGTGGCTTCGAGTCGCTGACGATTTTCGGGGACAGATCGTCTTTGGTACTATTGTGACACGTGGACCCCGCTCCCCTCTGGCGTCCAATGCGATCAAGGAGCTCGACGAGGCCTGTGTGCTCTTTTCGAAAGCTGCTGGTCACAGCCGTAGAGCGGCAAAGGCACTTGTAAGATCTACCTGTCGTTCTCATTTCGCTCACCAGACCACTCTTGCAGCCCATCCTGACCAAATTGAGGGAGAAGGCCCACAGCGCGCTGGCGATGTCCCAGAACGAGAAGCCGACCGGAAACTTGGGTCAACATTGGTCGTCGGTCAATGAAGACGACGACGATGACGAGTTGGCAATCTTTGCTGGGCGAACCCGGTTCGTGTCGTCGAGACGTCTGCCTAAGACGAAGCGAGCGCCTGAAGAGGGTCCCTCTGGGTTTACTTCGTACCCGAGCTGCCCCCCCGAGCCGGCTGTCTCGCAGTTGTATCGACCCGAGCCTTCGACCTCGGGCGTAGACCGCTGGGCTCACCCCGAGCGAGAACTGCACTATTCAGTCCCGCCTGGAGAGTATACCAATGCAAGCGTGCAATCGCAGGTCATGCCTCAGTGGCGACCACCACGACGTTCCCATTACGCATACACGCCACAACAGCATTCGTTGACGTCTGCGGCGTCTCAGCCATCACCTGCTCCTCAACATACGGCGCATGACCACGCGGGAATGTCGGCGTCATCGTCCTTCTCCTGGACCCACCCATCCTCGTCCCAATTCGGCTCAACCAGCTATTCGGCTGCTAGCGGGACGCATGCGCACGGATATCCGAGCCACCATCCACACCCATACGACCAAGCGTCTGCACCGCCCACCGCGACGTACAGACAACCACCACCGTCGTCGCAGCCGCAGCCACGACCCACACAAGTAGCTGCTCCCACGGAGTTAACGGAAATCGGACTGGTCTCCCAGGAGTCACGATTGGACGAACGCTGGACGTCGTTCATGCGCGACGAAGGGTATTTCGAAGGGTTCGGGTACCGGGGTCGGTAGACTGCGTGCCATGCAACTCTGTTTTCGTCTTTTTTTTTTTTTCTTGGTCAAGCGACATGCTTATATGATACTCCGTTTGCTCTCATCTTGGTTTATGCATTCCGGAACATGGGACGTGACCGCTTTCTTGCTTAGTGGGTTCATTGTAATATGGAATATGCGATACACGCTTTGCACCACCCACGTCGTTCGTATAACACGACTCGTGTGAAGGCAGTGTGGGCGTAGCCTGGCACTGGTGACACCCCCAATTTGAGTGATGCCTATGGACTGGTTCGCTCGGAGGGGACGGGAAATTCCTGGTGTGGAACACGATATGGGCAGAGCGCGCGCGATGCATCTAGCCAAAGGTTGAATCCTACCGCACACCAAGAAATGCATGTACATGCACGTACCGTCGAGCGGAATGTGTTCCTTCAAAGTCCTCGACAAAGACGACCGACATACCACTGGAACCAACCAGAGTCAACGTTCCCGCGAGCTATAGCCATGGCGATAGAGAAAGAAAACCCTACTCACGCATGTAGGTGCCATTCGCTGTAGCTGAAAAATGCGTCTGAGATGCGTTAATCGTAGGTCGCGCGAGCGTGGTCACGCACCAGTAAAGCATCCAAGGTCCGGGGTTATCTGTGATGGACCGGATCACGACCTCGTCGTCTGCCATCCTTGTGTTCACCGTGTCTCGAATCACGGGTCGGTCATAGTGGTGATATGGACCGTCGGCGCTCTTGATGACTGCAAACTGGTGCTGTCGGGTGAGGACTTGTCAGAAAAAAAAGAGGTATTTTGGTGGTGTGTTGAACGACCGACGTACGTTGTGTGGATGATAAAGATGCTAGGGGATACCGGTCGGCCTGACGACTCCTTGGCTGAAAACACGATTTCCACGAGCCGGTCCTTGGGGAGCGTGTACACCGACCCTCTAGGCTCGATGTGCCACGGCGATACCGCCCCGCTGAGGATCTGAAGCAACACGGGGATGCTGGTGGGCGTGTATTGCGCGCCGTTGATGAGAAAGTCGTCTTTTTCCATCTCGAGATGGATCTTCACGTCCGGTTCAATCTGGAGGAAGCAGACAGGGGTGGGTGCGGGGGTACACAACAGGGTCTCATTCAGACGGTTTGGGGTCGAGGTTCGATCGCTGGGCAACTGCGCTGAGCCACCTGCACATCCCGCGTGGATGCATTAACGGGCCAGTTCGGAGCTGCATGAACCCAGTAGCTGTCGGCAGGTTGGTTCGCGCGCAGGACGAAGAAGTAACACTGTGCAGCGCGTATCTGCATGGAATCGACCGTGTACGGCTCAACGTAGGTGTCATCCACCTCGATGACGGTCAGATCGTGACCGTCGATCGAGAAGTTATAATTGGGCTTGCAGACCATGTTCAGCAATCGAAAGCGATAGCGTTTCATTGCATCGACGTTGATGACCGCATGTGCGTTCTCGCACTTGCTAAAATAGCCAATGCCGTTTATGAGCGCTGAAGCAGGGAATACTTGACGGGGAACTTGAGCCGAAGGGACGTGATACCCATTTTCATTAGACATGGGATAGCATTCTTTATTTGATAGCTTACCAGTCCATTAAGGTGATAATTGCCCCAGGGTCAAATGCGTTGGAGACGGAGCACTATCTTCGATGTCGTAACTGTGGCGATATAGGTTGTCCGGGTCGTATATGATCAGAGGACCGCGAAGACCGTTGCAGTATTTTGCTCCATGATGAGAATGATACCAAAATGTTCCAACCTGAAGCCCTGCGCTGAAATTATACATGAAAGAATTTCCGGGGGCGATTGGACATTGTGTCACGTAGGTTGAACCGTCATCTGGTTATGATTGCGCTGGCGTTGCCGTGCCAGTGCTACAGGTACTTTGTGTGAGCACAATAATAGAAACGAACGTTGGCCACTTACGGTTGTCGTTCCAGTAAGCATGGTATCATCAGTCAAGTAGCTTGTGACATTGATTTGGAAATTATCGCCCTGCAAGTAGTCTGCCGTCAATGCGCGTATGCTTAATTAAAACGCAACATACTTTCCGCCCAGTAATAATAGGTCCAGGTAGGGTGTTTCCAGTAAGTACAGCACTAAAAGTATGTGAAAACCAATTTGGTAACATGCTGCATTGGTCCAACTCACGATTTGGTAAAGCCATCCGGAGAGACGACAGCATTGACGATAGGGGGATCAGTAGAGGGATTTATGGGTAGATGCACCCTATCCAAGCCATGGCAGACTCCAACTATGGCAAACCGAGAAACGAAATTGATGCGAAAGCAATAAAACGGCTTCAGGTTCTTATTCCAGGGAATCTCGAAGCTGAATATTCTCAGGGTAGTGCCGATCTACAGAACTAGCCGAGCAGAAACTCGAAATAGTCCACGTTTAGAAAGGTTCCATAATAATTTCCGTCAGCTCGAATTTCTGCTACGTTAGCTGTGTCACAGCCTCCACAAATGTGATATACAAGCCATTTATTGAGCATTGTTGTGGCGTAACGTTTCTGAATGCGTTTTGGCACATTTCCTGGGCACTCATTGGCTCACTAGTGTAAAAATAAAGTAATTGCCTCACAGATACCATATTTGTGATGCGTCAGGTAGTGTCCAAAGACATGTTTGGTCAAGTTTCAGTTGGCAGATGAGGCAGCTGCACCCAGGAGCTAACGGAGACCGGGAGTCATGGTTGGACGAACGCTGGACGTCGTTCTTGCGCGACTCGTACCGTGGTCGGTAGACTGCGTGTGCCGTGCAACTTCGTTTTCGTCTTTTTTGGTCAAACGACGTGCTTATCGTGCTTTCATCTTGATTTACGCATTCCGGAACATGGGACATGTCCTGGCTTTCTCGATTATAGTGGGTTCATTGTAATATGAATGTATGATGCACGCCTTGCAGCGTCCATATCACATATGGAGGCAGTGTGGGCGTAGCCTAGCGGAAGCTGACATGAGGACTGGTGACACCACCAGTTTGAGCAAGACAGAGTGATGTCTATGGACCTGGTTCGCTCGGAGGGGGCAGGGGAAATTCCTGGTGTGGACCACGGTATGGGCAGAGCGCGCGCGATGCGTCTAGCCAAAGGTTGAATCCCACCGCATATCAAGAAATGCATGTATATGCACATACCGTCGAGCGGAATGTGCTCATGGATGCCTTCAAAGTCCTCGATAAAGATGACCGACATACCACTGGAACCAACCCGAATCAACGTTCCCGCGAGCTATAGCTATGGCGATGGAGGGAAAATCCTACTCACGCATGTAGGTGCCATTCGTTGTGGCTGAAAAATGCGTTTGAGATGCGTTAGCGTAGGTAATCGTAGGTCGAGCGAGCGTGATCACGCACCAGTGAAGCATCCAAGGCCCGGGGTTGTCCGTGACGAACCGGATGACCACCTCGTCGTCTGCCATCCCTGTGCTCACCGTATCTCGAATCACGGGTCGGTCATAGTGGCGATGTGGACCGTCGGCGCTCTTGATGACTGCAAACTGGTGCTGTCAGGCAAGGGCTTGTCAAAAAAAAAAGTTTTCAGGGTGTGTAGAACGATTGACGTACGCCGTGTAAATGAAAAGGATGCTAGGGACCAGAGTTCAGACAATGACAACGACACCGTCGAAAACAAATGACGTACGGGTCGACCTGGCGAGTCCTTGGCTGAAAACGTGATTTCCACGAGACGGTCCTTGGGGAGCGTGTACACCGACCCTCTAGGCTCGATGTGCCACGGTGGTACCGCCCCGCTGAGAATCTGAAGCAACACGGGGATGCTGGGGGGTGTGTATTGCGCACCGTTGATGAGAAAGTTGAAGTCGGTCATGTTTTTTCCCATCTCAAGATGGATCTTCATGTCCGGTTCAGTTTGGAGAAGGCGGACAGGGGTGGGTGCGAGGGTACGCAGCAGGGTCTCATTCAGAGGGTTTTTGACAGAGGGTCGATTACTGGGCAGCTGCGTCGAGGCACCTGCGTATCTCAAGATGGCCCGTGTGGACGCATTAATAGGCTGGTTCGGGACTGCATAAACCCAGTAGCTGTCGGCAGGTTGATTCGCGTGCAGGACGAAGGAGTAACGCTGTGCAGCATGTATCTGTATGGAATCGACCGTGTATGGCTCGACATAGGTACCGTCCACCTCAATAACGGTCAGATCGTGGCCGTCGATCGAGAAGTTGTAATTGGGCTTGCAGGCCATGTTCAGCAGTCGAAAGCGATAGCGTTTCATTGCGTTGACATTGATGATCGCATGTGGGTTTTCGCACTCACTAAAACAGCCAATGCCGTTTATGAGCACTGAAGCGGGGAATACTTGACGGTGAACTTGAGGTGAAGGGACATGATACCTGATTTCGTCAAATATGGGATGACACTCTTTATTCGATAGCCTACCAGTCCATCAGGGTAATAATGGTAGATTCTGCTCAGGAGGAATAAGTTCTAGCCCTAAGGTCAGATGCGTTAGAGATGGCGCACCATCGTCGATGTCGTAACTGTGGCGATATGGGTCATCAGGATCGTATATGATGAGAGGACCACGAAGACCGTCGCAGTATTGTGCTCCATAATGCGAGTGATACCAAAATGTTCCAACCTGATGCCCTGCGCTGAAGTTGTACAAGAAGGAATTTCCGGGGGCGATTGGACACTGGGTCACGTAGGCTGAACCGTCCATCTGGTTACGATTATGCTGGGAGATGCCGTGCCAGTGCTGCGAGTATTTCGTGTGAACACGACGATAGAGGCGAACATTGGTCACTTACGATCGTCGTTCCAGTAAGCATGGTATCATCAGTCAAGTAGCTTGTGACATTGATTTGGAAATTATCGCCCTGCAAGTAGTCTATCGTCAAAGCGTGCATACATAATAAAAGCGTGACATACTTTCTGCCCAGTAATAATAGGTCCAGGTAGGGTGTTTCCAGCAAGAACAGCACTAAAAGTATGTGAAAACTGACTTCGTAACATGTTGCATTGCTCCGACTCACGATTTGGTAAAACCGTCCGGGGAGACGATAGCATTGACGACAGCAAGGTCAGCAATGGGGCCAATAGAAGGGTGTATGGGTAAATGCACAGGAAGTGCGACCTGGGTGCCCCCAGCCCAAGCCATGGCGGGCTCAAACTACAAACCGAGAGATAAAATTGTGTGCGAAAGCAATAAAACGGCTTCAGGTTTATATTTCAGGGAATCTCGGAGCTGAAAATTCTCAAGGTAGCATCCATCTACCCCCCCGAGGGAATTCGCTGTAGAGTTGCGCTGGGAGGGCCAATTAAAAGGCAGGTAATGGAGACAGTCAACTTGGTTGGTGGGAATGCGAGGCGTTAGCGGGGTCGCCGAGGAGCGCGTTGTCGGTAGCAAACAAAACGTGTCTAGCGATAGTGCCAGAAGAAGCCTCGGAGTTGAAACAAGCTTTGATTAACGTCGGCCTTCTCAGCCTCCTCCATCACAGCCTAGCCCCTTCGGGCTTCATGCTGGACGTTCTATTCTCGCTCCGAGGACCGAACAACGCATGGAAGCTGGTTATCGCCAAACAAATCCAGAGCAAGGAAAGTATGTGTGGAAAAATCTTTTCCCGTCTGATGTATTACAAATGATAGAAGGCCGTGTCATACACATACGGTAGAAGTAGAGCAAATGCTTTGGCATGCCGTTCTTACGCCTTGGCTGATCAAAAGACCTTGCCAACTTTCGCGCCATCATTAACCTGGGCTCCTTTCAGCACCACGGTAAAGGAATGAGTCGGACAAAAGTTGGACTCACTTGCATGCCACAGTGGCAATCAGGTTGGAGTAATAGGTACATCGACGATGCAGAACCAAGGTTTATTCCATCAGGTCGTTAGTTAACGCCACCTCGCGGCGCGGTCTCAATTGAAAGACAAACGGGGCCAGTCGTAAGTGTTCTCGAAGGATCGAGACTTGCCATAACGCCCTCATTCACAGCCGGTATCATACGGGATGTCTGGGAACAGTCAACACTGAGTTGCAACCCCTGGAAACGGCATCTTCGCCAAGAAATACGATTAGAAAAAAACAGATTCAATTGACCTTCAGCTTCAAATCGCGGTCGAGTTGACAGCGCAATGCCCGCCTTCAAAGTCCTAGGTACTCTTGCTCCGAACCTCAAGGACATCTATTCACATTCAGACAAGAGCGCGAGCGAGTTGGCGGCCAAAGCGAACGGGTATCTACTATGATGGGGACCCATCCGGGTCTGATATATCGACCGCGATTGTAGTGTCGTCCATCACCGTGCAGCCTAGGATCATCCTCTGGACCTTAGCTGCATGAAAGCACGTTATCAGCAAAGAGCCGGTGGCACCAGACACTGCATCGCCGAAACAGTAAGATCAAGCCGTGCCACACTACCGCTGCACGGGCGATTTGCACTAGAAAGATTGGAAAAGTGATCTTCTTTAGCTTTCGAGGAGTCGGTCGATGGATCAGGATTCCGAGCGACACAAAACACCTTAGTGCACGCTCCCAGAAGTGAAATCCGTCCGCTGTTGTTGTAGCCGGCGACGGTATTATGGGGGGTTCGTGGTGAGCTGTCACTGTAGAATATATTAACCTGACACTGCACGGTGTAGCCCGATGGTGGTCGTACATTTACTTCTATCTTCCCAAGAACTCTGGTGACGCCTGCATAACTCTGGCATCGAGCGGCTGCCTTGCGAGTCATGCTTCCGAGCCCCATGACCCATCTCTCAGGATTCACCCTGTTGAACGTGGAATGGCTTGCACCGCAACGCGATCAATGCCATTATCAAATGCGCAGACGGCTCGCATGGTATATTCGAACTGAGTGTCGCCGCGCCAACAAAGTGGCGTTCGACCGTCGACAACGGCATCGTCATCACAGACGCTGATGAATACCCCGTCATAGGCGAAGTAAACGTGAAGGAACCAGTGACAGGGGAAGAAAAGCTTACCCCCCGTATCACTACCAAGTCCGTAAACCGGGACGCAAATGATCCCAAGAAGGAAGAAGCGATCGAGGAATCATATAGATGCGCCGAATTGGCGTTAGAAAGCTTCTTCGCGGCAGCATCGGAAGGGAAGGACGATGGGTTTAGGAGTCCCATGGATGCGCTGCAAGATGTGGCGATTATCGAGGCGGCGTTGAATAGTGGCGGAAATTTGATTGAGCTCCAACGGGTGGTTACTCCACCCTAAGGAAAAATGACGGGTAGTGACTAGGTATAAAGTAGCTTTGAAGCCTGACCATTCCTTCAGCTGATGATCCGGTAGATACGCCAGCAGGGTTATCACGTATATATGCCGATAAGACGCGATATGTCCTCTGTAAACGACAGGGTCGGGTTTCCGTAGGTACTCAGCAAATCTGGACGCCATCGGACGCTTGCCTTCCATGCGATAATCGTGAAAAGTAACATGCCTGCCAAACTCAGTTACTCATGAATTTTCGAAGGAGCATTTCATTGGGATGACAAAAACACGTTTACGAACACATTGCAGGGGGACATGGAGCGATGTTCTCGCAAATCAAAGAAAGGGGGAAAGACAGGGCAGGTGGACATTCGATCATCGAGCACGGTGACGCGTCGTGGCTTCAGAAAAAGCATTCACGTCGCTAGGTAGACAAATTCGGAGGTTGGCACAGATTTTGCAGACGGCGTATGGCGATAGACCGTATTCGACGAGATGCTCGGGTAAGACGCCCCAACCAAGGAGATCCAATACAACCAACTCTGCCTGCTCCAGGTCTTCCTTCGTCACTAGAGTCAAAAAACAAGCATAGAATGAGTGGCCAAGAAGAGTAGACCACGAAGGTGAAAGTTACTCAGTTCGATTGTGAGAGCGGGTGTGCGGGGAGGATTGGCAAGTCCTGCAGCTTTCGGAAGAGACCGTGTCGTAGCTTCGATCAGATTAGGTGAATAGGAGGGTGGCGAACGAAGCTGTGATGCGATGCTGGAGATTCGTCCTTCCACAATTTCGCCGTCTTCCAACGAATCGCAATCCGGGAGAACGCAGTGATATGGCCCCATTGAGGAAGCTTCGATGTTTGCTTTGGGACATCGTACTCTTTGATAGCCGTCTACCGACATGTTGTATAAAGAGCAGGAAGGAGTGGCAGTCTAAAAAGGGATCGTGTACGAATTCCGAATTTCCGACAGCGTTATGACTATATACCTCAACCCGCCCAACTCTATCAGCAAACCAGACACGATGGTCGTTTGAATAACGTCGCAGCCGGTAGATGGAAAATGAAATGCAGAGTTAATCTCACCCCTGTATCTGTGGACGTCATGCGTACGCATAGCCAAGATGGACCCAGGGGCCAGCCTGGTGATTATCGGGACGCATTGACCAACGGCCACCAGTATAGGCTGCCAACCTCCCGTGGGGAACTTCTCCAAGACAGTCAACAAGATCATGATGCACATGAAGCTATGATACGTTAAAATGAAATAATTTGGTCCATTCACAGTATCGAAGCAGAAACAGAAACATACCCAGGAAGATACCCTCCTTTGCGAGTAAGTTTACACAGTAATAAATTTGTCATATTTTTGTTATGCTATACGTTTGAGGTCTTCACAAACTGTGCGATCGCGAGCATGCAGATCACTGGACCGTTTTCCATTTCTACGAATCTAGTCAGTTTAGCCCAAACAATTTCAATCGCGCCTGTCACTGAGAATTTGCAAAGTAAGAAATTTTGTATCTGCGGGGTGTCAATTGTATGATAATCGATAAGAAGTGTGTTAACACGAGAGAGCCTTCGTTCTACCCAGCAGATATCTTGAGTCACACTAACGAAGATGCCCAGATGTGGATATCATCGTGGCTATGAGACCATTCTACAGCATTTTTTTTGGAGAACTGATGAAGAAACTCACAATTAGCTGTACCGAGAAAGAGGATGAACAACCAGTTTCCAGTTATAAAAACAGTTTATGTAACTACGTGTCGTCTTGAGATAAGGGTTGGATGGGCACGTAGGTCTACGTGGAAACCCTTCAGGGCATTCATTGATCATGGGAACTGCGGGAATCATACCTTGTAACGGACGCGAAGCTACTTCCTGTTGAAAGCAAGTCAAAATTGTTACTCACCATATCATATCCGACAGCAACGAGGACCATGATTACACACCCAATGGTGTGAGGAACATATCAGACACGATTATTCAGTTAGAGGTCTCCTACCATGGAAACTGACGTGATGAGACAATCGAGAGTGTAAGAAAAGCTATTCACGGAGAGATCCCTCGTCAGAAAAAGGGGAAGATCGTTGCCTCTATGATGGTGTGGCCCGGAGATTCATTACTCATGTGAGAGATGATCAAGTCACGGGTACCAGTAAATGATTTATACTCCAGTAGTGGCCACTATCCTGTGTAGACACCAGAAGGAAACTACATCTCACTACAATCGCAACTTGAATAACAGTGAGGATAACAATGCCCGAAAGGATGATTACTGGCGATGAGTCGTAGCCATCCTGCCAGTGATGCTATCAGGGATGAGTAAGTCCATGAACGACAAAAGCACGTAATTTCCGGACTCCGCCTTACGAAAGAGGAAACTGCGGTGTCAAAGATGTTTGACAGGACGGTCGGCGGCCAAATATCACATCGAAACCGCTCTCTTTCTACTGCCATTCCGTGCGCCGGCAACTCGGTGATTTACCTATGAAAATCTCGAGTTTGCATGGGAGATGGAAAATGTTAGTACGCACCTCGTGTCAACCCAAGATCAAAGTTTGGCGTTATCCCGACATCTTGTAAACTTTGAAGAAGCGTGGAATTGGATGGCGGTTAAGGCGAGAATAGATTATACGAGGGGAGCGGCAATCGTAGCCTCAGTGACTTATGTAACCGAGAAGAAAGAAAGAAAGAACCCGTTGGATGTGTTTCATACACATGATCGTTGGGGTTGCTCTGGGGGTTCGAAAAGACATCTAGTTAGTAGCAGCTTCATCGAGCCAATGGTGTTCGTGCACACATACATCAGTCATGGTGCGTAAAGTCGCACGACATCACGCAATCGCCGAACAGTTTCAGTGCGACAACCACTTGCAACCGAGGAACAAACGCCCATATTCGTTTCGACGTCGCAAAAGTCGAGGTTCTGACCCCACATTTGAACGGCACGCATACGGCGGGCTGGATCATGGTTGACGCGTTTACGCGTCGGCCGATCTTGTCACATGAAGACCTAGAACCTTGCCGTCGTCATTCGTAGTTAGAGAGGTGATTCTCGATTAATTATTAGTAAACGCTTGTCAATTCAATCATTAGTACTTACCTAGTCATCGCCCTGCGGTGCCCGGACCACCAAAAGTTGCTGTCTGAGCGATGGGTTCCAACCATTCTGGGACAAGCTCGGTAGCTAGGGCTCATCAAATATCACCTGGATTCTTCGTTCTGCATAAAATGAAAAAGTTAGATTGCAACACAGGTGAATCTGGAACGTCTAGATTTATGCAGCACGCAGCCGACGGAATACCGCTGACAGAGTTGCTTTTCACTAAAGAAGACACGACTTGCCAGGGGCGTGTCTTTATATCTCAGGGCTGCGTATAAAAGATAGCAAATCGGAGGCGGCAATGGGAATGGAGTTGCACCGATGGTGTTTTGGCACAATGCATCCCCTGACGACCACGGACCATGGCATCCCGTGTATGCTGATCGATAATGATACATATCGATACGTATTGCATTGAGGATGTTGGTTGACACAATCTAAAGAACGGGTCGCATGAATACTTGGCACATTCAACTGGAGGCTCACCGTGTGGAGCAGCCCTTGACATGGGAACCCGCTGAAAACCGACCGTATGGTATAGAAGTGGTGAAAAACCTACCGCCCGTATCAGTGGATATCTGACACGGATGTCCAACGAATAAGTAGGATCTTTCAAAAGTTCGGCTTAACAGCATCGTTTTGGCTCAGCGTTACGAACAGGTGGAACAACACCAAAAACCGCGTACACATTCCAAGTTATCCTCAGTAGTGTGATAGTATGATAGGACCAGGGACGATGCCACTAGTGTAGGGACCATTAGTGACCATTATGGAAACGAAGACTTATGGTGGTTCTCCAAAAGTCAGTTGTTGGTGATGTTGTATACCCGAAACGTCTCTTGACCTCAAACTTTGTCGATGAGTAAACATATATGTATCGTCCGGAGGACAATTCCCAAGCTTTCTAAAATTTCTTGCGAAGTTTTTCAGAACGAACTGCGCCATGCATCAGTGAATGATCCGGAATCGTTGACGAAAAAAAAGGAGAAAAGAGACTTTGTTGAAGACCAAAGTTCAAAATTACGGCGGACGATTCTAAAGGACAGATAATTTGTTTTGCGATCATAACCGTCCAACGGGCTCATGCTCGGATGTTGGTAGTAAGATCGTAACGGTGTTTATGGAATTAGCACGTGCTGAAACCCTTTTCACGAAACAGACAGCCATCAGCCTGACACAAACATACCGTGGAATCCGAAACCCAAGATAACGTTGTTGCTTTCAATCAAACGCGAGCCTACCCTGCTGCACACGGTCGTGATGTAAATCTGGGCTCGACTACCCTACACAGTCTCATCGTTTCCATAACAAACCCAAGTGGCAATAACGAACGCTCATGCATTCCCATTCGCCGGATGGTGTGTACTTATGTTTCAGGACTCGCAAGTGGGATTTGACAGGCAATCTCGGACGTTTTCGCGCATTGAGTGGCCTGCCGATGATGATGGCGTACTCCGAGCTGAGAACTTGCCGCCGATCGATTCACGTCGGAGAGTGCCACCCACGATGGCCCACAATCTTTTGGGTCGTGTGATGGTATTACACCGGGATCCGGCGTGTTCACAGGATCTCTTTAGTCCCGTCTTGTGCTCTACGTGGGGCAGACAGAAATGCCAAGATAATTCGGCGGATCATTGCATACCACCGCCTCGGACGCATCTACGCGGGCTACGTCAACCTGGATCTCGAGCTTTGTCATCCGCAACATGGATTCTTGCAGGTCCAGCACTCAGCTAGTGCACTGATATCGAGAGGTACGGCATCGATTGTATTCTCGAATGCCACCTGACGATTTTATTATCGAATGTAAATAGTCCCCAGACTGGAAAGACGCCAATTTTGAACCTTGACTATACAGTCATTTCGGTTGATTCGCGTGATATCAAGGTATGTGTCGCCATTCTGTCTATATCGGTGTCGATACGGCCGTCGCTCTAGGCTATCTAATATATACTTATCAGAACACCAACGCGATTTCTGCTTCTCCATGTAACAACCCACAACCATTACGGAACCAATGAAAAGTTGCTGAACGTCGAGTTTTCGTCATGTCGTCGAACGAAAGGTTAATAATCAAGTCAAATAGAGGGTCATCCGAATCGCCCAAAAATTGAGTTGACCCGGACCGTGGCATGACGCCACATCCCCGAACGCGACCAACGTCCCCTTGGTGACTTGCGTTGAAGAAGTTGTGCGAGGAATTCGGACGATCGGACCCCGGGGTGAATATTGCTTCGATTCTGATTCTTTCACCCCCGATGATAGGTGACCGGCAGTGCTCGACGATAGAACTGGTGGGTGTGAATGTACAGCTTGACCAACGTCACATAACATGCTCTGCTCCTCGAGCCCATCAGAACATCTTTGGTAAGTGGTTTCGACGCCAGTCATTCATACAATGACGATTCTATTAAGGTGAAACTTCGATAAAATTGCAGTTCCGAGTACGCTTCCTTCATGTTCACCGTCGTCGGACCCCGTGACGGATTCCATGCCAAGAGTTACCGAAAGCTGACCCTGCGCAATGGGTCGTCAACAGGATTCTATCCCTTTGGGTTCAAACCGCCTGACCGTGTTCGTCACGACCGTGGGGTCCGCCTTCGAGCCCGCTCATATCGGCCTTGAACTGACACCACCTTTTTCATCATGTCGTCATCCTCGACGGGAACTGCCCACAGAGAGCACAGAGCGGTAATTGAGGTTCATCAACGCGGACCGATTCCCCGAATTGGCGTGCGGTACGTCACTGTGGTAGCATCGTCGGTTTGAGGTTCTATTGACTTCGCACAGGTGGGGCGTCTTGAGAAACCCCCTTTTGAGCATATCAATCGAACAACCAAGGGTTAGATTCCAGGACTTGGTGCTACTCGACGCCCTTCCGTTCTCGTTCCTCGTTCCTCGCTCCCGAGACTTGGGTCCGCATTTTCACCGGAAACGAAATGACCGCCATCAGAAAGAACGATCGCCGAGCGTCTAAGAGTGGGCGTACGAGGCTTGCGAACAACGTTTTACGCATGCGCTCTTTTTGGAAATCGGACGCGTTCAACTGCCGCACAGTCATATATACGATACGATAACCTCTTCGGACGTAGATAATGATAGAAGCTTGAATTCATCACGATCACGATCACTGTACGGTCACCATCCGGATGTCGACGAGATGCGGACCAGGTTGACAAGTTACAGCCATAACCGCATTAGAAAGCGACGGGGCGGGAAGCGCCTTGGGATCTGGGCCGCTCGAGCACCGCAACCTTTTGGTTGGATGGTGATAAGGACCACGTATGCACGTCACGTTTAGACTTTTTGGATCCGAACGACTTCCTGCATCTGTTGGACTTGCAGTGTCTCTGGAAAAAAAGAAACGTGCCGCTGGGGTTCGCAAGGCATGGTCTGGACGATGAAACAAAGGCGTCCTCGAATCAAATGAAACGATGGCGTTCTCAGGGTCATAAGACTTGTGTGTGCACACATACCGCAAGTTGGGTCGTGATTTCGTCACCGACTTCCTTTCTCTTTCCGTGGGTGAAAGCCAAGCCAGTGGCAAATACGAGCAAAGGATTCGAAGGGAATTGAGAGCACACGGCCTCGGAAGGAGAGCTTGAAACGACGCTCAGACACACTTACATAATCGACTGACCGAATAAGTCCGGTGAAAACAAACCACAGTTTGTGACGTGCAATTCGAACCACTAAACGCCCCCGGTGACCTTACTCCATTCGGGTCTGACCCTCGGAAGAAAGAAAGACAGAAATCTCAACGCCAACTTTCCTACCCTGAGTCCGATCAGGTTCCGTTTACACGAGAAACCGCGGCCGACTCCATCAAATGAAGTATTCTGTCGACCCTTGTTCGGACGAGGCTGAGCAACACCGTACCTGTGCGCCGACTCGTACGCATTCCATCAGAGATCACGAGGCAGAGTCTCAGTATTGATGATGATGATTGTACTGCGCCATCCCACGCATTTACTCACCCGCTCGTGCCCGTCGGATGACGACCACAGTCTGACTAGTCTTTTTTGTCCTCGTTGCTTGTCTAGAGCAAACCGACTGATATCACCCATCGGACCATGCGATATGACCGTGGAACCGCAGTCAAGCTTTGCAATCACTTCCAAGTCGGTGGGGGCTGCGACGTCGCGGCGGGGCGGGGCTTCGCGGTCGTCAACCCCGATTTCTAAGCGCGTTGGAGCGATCCCGTCCGATGGCTCTACCTATCGGGTCACGCTCCTGTGTATGGATTCCGTTGCATCTCACAATGAAACTTGCAATTGACGTTACGCTTGGCGACTGAGCCGAGGACGCAGTTGTCCAAAGGTCCGGATGGTACAAGTCTCCGGATAGTTAACAAGGAAAACGTCCGGCGCTTACGGCTACTACTACTACAACTCGTTCTCGACAACACATGCATTATTTGATATTGTGGTGACAAGTAGCATTAGTTTGAAATCTCGAGAAGCAAGGAACAGAGCGGCCAAAGTACGGCAAATAGCATCGTCAAATAGTCCAGCGAGTTCATAAGACTACAGCACAGAAGGAGAGGAAAGAAACAAGGTTATTCTTCTTTTACACCACCACCATTTGAATCTAGCGAATCCTGGCCAACACCAACTTTACTCCGTGTGATCGGAGACGGTCGTCGGCCATCGTCTGGCGAGGAGTCTGTGCGGGGTCGCTTGCGAGATGGAGAGGAGAGTAGTCCAGTACCATTCGTCATGGTCTTGTCAATGTATGCACCACCGCGTTCCGAAGAGGTGTGGTGCTCCATCTCCCGGTCGCGCTCCCACGATAACCCATCTCTTCCGCTAGCGGGTGGGAGTGTCATATGGAGTTGCTGCCCGCCAGCTTGTGGCGTGCTATGAGACAGAAAGTCGAGCCAGCTTGCCTCTCCCGAGTGCCCTATAGACGATCGATTCAGTTGAATAGCCATTAGAAACGGGCATATTTACGCACCTGACTCTTGCTGCGGTGGTTGCGGTGGTGGTTGTTGCGATGAGGTATGCGAAGGCCAGTCTAGCGGGCCAAATTGAGCCGGCTGTGTTGGTGGTTGGCGATGATCCTCGCTATTGTCCAAAAATGCAGAAAGAAGGTCCGGGGACTGTTGGGGGCGCGAACTGGAGCCATTTGGTGGTTGACCAGGGGGTGGATTGTGTCGCATTAGCTGGTGATAGATTCCTTGGAACTGGGCATCGTGCTGTTGAGGGTATGATCGTAGATTGTACCCCGCCGTCCGCGATATTGGAGCACTTCTCGAGGAAGACGGGAATTCAAAGGACGAAGACGGGAGAAATTGTTGCTGCGGGCTGGAGGAAGCGACGCCAAGATAATTGTAAGACAGGGAATGCGAGGTGTGGCCATTCTGTCGATAATTGTTTGATGTGTGGGTAGAGGAGGGAGAAGGTAAGTAGTCGTTATACATGGAATCGTCTGGAGTAAGCTTTGGGTTGTTGCCTGCAGGTGCTAGACGGGGCTTCTTTTGAGAATTAAGTTGATTGTTGGTAGGAGTTAACCGACCGGTAGAAGTATGTCGCTCTGTCGAAATAGGAAGCGAAGACACGCCGCTTGCAGATGGCAGTTGTGTAGAGTGATGAAGCGGCATAGGTGGCTGAGGAATAGTCATTGGCCGGTGGAGCGGGTAATCGCCGACCTGCAAATGGGGATAAGTACGCGACAGACATGCAATGCTCTAGCACAGACATCGACGTTCAAACCCAAATCACCCCCCGACGGAGGAGCGAGTTTACCGTGGTTATTGTACTCTTGTTTTAGCTTCGAGTCTGACCGCTTTTTGTTTCCGCCACGTGAAGCAGAGTCGGGGTCGTCGTCTTCCGCGTCATCGTCGTCACCGTCACCAGCGTCATCAAGTTTAGCATTTGCGTTGTTGACAAAGTCATGGGGCGTGCGCGTGTCCTTCTCCCCGTCATACTATTGGTGAGGTGGATGAGAGTCGTTCTGACAAGAGGTAATATGGGACATACCCTGATGTGGCGTTGTACGATGTCGTGAATGTCGCCGGAGCAGTACTGGTAGAGTTTCAAATGATGACCGGCGCGTTCCTCTGTGAGGTGCGGGGATGAGACCAGCAGACGAAGAAGGGATGGGACGAACCGAATATGATGACGGCGACGTCGACCGAGCAAAGGACACCGAGTTCGTAGGCCTTTTTGAAGAGACCGTTCTTGCGCTGTGGATCGGCGAAGGGGTACAAGATAATAATAAGTGCCAAGCCAGGAGGAAAGCAAAAATAGCCGAAAGGCTACCTTTAAAAAAGTGACAGAGCGATTACGCTCATGCTATGTATAAGAAGTGGTTAGCGATTTTGGAGTCAAAGATGGAAGGAGAGCAAGTAAAATTGGGGAGGACGGGGTGGGGGAGATGCGAGAATAGCGAAATGGAAGCAGGACGCACAGTGATGGGCTGAATTTCGATCTTTCGCCTGCCCATTTCGCGACGGGGGAGGAGAGAGAGATGATGAGAGTACGGGTCAAAGAAAAGGGCGACGAGCAGGATGGATGGGAGCCTTTTGGGTGAGGGTCTTTGAAGTTTGTATCTTTCCACTGGGAGCATGTAATTATTCCGTGACCGGGTGCCGAACGCAACAACTCCAAACGGCGCTGTCAGATTCAAGTCACAGATCCAGGTCGCCAGATCGACTCTTTCCGGATCAGCCGCGGATTCCCCACGTATTTCCATCCTTGGAAAGAAGGGTTACCTCAGGTCTTTCTTCTCTCTGAAACAGGAAATTCCGAGGTACCTCCGCAGCCAACTCGACGCCGAGCACGAGACCTCGCCATCATCTCCATGCACTCCTCGGCTCACCCATTTCACACACACACTCATCAGCCACCCCCATGCCGCTGACAAATCCATCAAGGGATCGCGGGCTCCCGCGTTCACTCGCGTTCATGCTCACCTCGATTGTGTGTGCGGCATCAGGAATGTTTTGCTACTGCACTGGGTCGTGCCTGATCGAATGCGGTCATGCAAGCGACGTCAATAGATCGCTCATGAACCTCAAATTTATCTCGGTGCGCCAAAAATAATAACCTAGTCTCGTCCTTTTATTTATGCATCTCGTATTTTTATCCTTACTACACCTTTTAATGCGAAGCAGTTCATCACCGTCTACTTTGTAGACTCGTACCGTCTCCACCAGCGTCGGTCTGTCAGGTTCAAGTCGGCGCCCGCAAACATGCCACATTCCGCGTGTGTATTGCGGGATGACTAATCATTCTCTCTTTCATCCCGGCGGCCACTCCATACGCTTCCACGCACAGTGACCTTCTACTGTGGTGAGACAGGACCAGCCTCCTATGTAGCCTCTGGCCGGTCGCCATCCACTCATCTCCGGTCTTCCCGCGCGCACACTTCTTCGCCGTGGATCAGGGTCAATAGTACATCCTTGCCCTACCCGGTTCGTGACGCCTTGCTCGAATAGGAAACGTTCAACCACCCTGAAATCCTCGAAAAGCACCGCGTCGAAGAATGCGGGTTTACGCTTCCCCCCCCTCTCTTCCCTCAAGATATTTCAGGATATTCGTCCCTCGCGACTATTCTAACAAGCTCGGTACATATTTCGCGATATTTAATAACTTATTTTTGTAGCCTTTCAAGCGCTAGTCGACCAGTCCCTGAGCCCCGCTGGTGGTTCACCATGGTTGTGGCCCCAAGGTTATTACAAATAGATGATCTAATGATAATTCCTTCCGTACACTTCCTCTAGAACCATTTATCGCTGCCCCTACACGCTAGCTCCTGCACGCTGCTATCTAGAATGTGAACTTTGTCTGGTAGGTTTGAACCAGGCTACCCTTTCGTCGAGTTCGTCATACCGTTCCGATGTTCCGAGCCTTGTGAAAGCCTTTACTTCCAGGGTACAATGTTTCTCCATCACGTACGCAATTTGACCTTGCACGGTCCACTCAACGCATGGGTGCCCACTTGCCATATTTGTGCACTTCCAGCCTTGTAACGCCAACAAACAGCAACCATGCGATAACGGGCGTTTGTCGTATTCCATAACCTGGGTAAGGGTGCAAGACACTCGACATGTGAACCGACGTACCATTGATCAGCACGCGCATGGTCGCGATCACAATCAGGAGGGCACCCCTAAATCCCGGTCCGAGTCCAACAAAGCACCGCACTCGATCGCGTCCATCTCGGTCATCCTCGGACGTCCGGAGAAGGAAGAGAAAAGAAAACAAGAAACAAGAAAACGCGACATACACACCGATCAATGGTCTGTGAGCGGAAAACTGACATCTGCATCGCCTACAAGCTGTGTCTCTTGCGCGCGAAAAGGGGAAGAAGAATGGGGGCGCGTGCGACTCAGCGTTGGTGTGGTCCATGTGGTACAAACACGTGGGAGGGGGAGAGAGAACGTAAGGGGTGTGACGAACCCAGCTTCGAGGCTTACACACCCTGACTTGACTCGTTCTGGCTTGTTGGCTCCTGATCCCAGGGCCATATGTAAAGGCTCCAGGATCGGGGCTGATGCTTGCGAGCCATGTCCCTATATGTCACATCGAGTCTGAATCATGGAATCTGCAGACAATCGTGGGGGGGGGGGACATGGGAACGAAACGAAACGTGCGGGCTTGGCCAAGCGTCCAAGAGAACATGGGGGCTAGGATCAAAAGGCAAGGATAAGCGGCATTTGCAAGTGGTTGGCGGAGAAGATATCACGTTCGTAATATCTTCTGATAAAACTGCTCCTCGAGGCATTATCCGGGGGCTGTAGTCAAGTGGCTGATTGATTGACATGGAAGGCTTCTCTGTGCCAAGGATATGCGCCGCCCGATAGAACGGGTTAGAACCATACTGACGGAACAATTGGTTGTGTCCTTTCGTTCATGCATCGTAAATCTCAGCATGCGATGGCGGAGTGGGCTCGGAGATTTTGTTTTCCATTCTTTGGGTTCCATCCTATCCTGTTCATCATCCTCCAATCAGAACGTCGACATTCCCAGCGGAGGTAATCCCCGCCATCATCGCCCGTCCGGAACAGAGCGACGGAAAAACAAAGAATCACGAATCAGATGGGTCGCGTTGAACCTGGGTTCAGCCTAGGGACACGTCGCTGCTCCAACCTTCTCACGGCGGCGGGACGAATCTCAGCTTTCGATGCACTGCAGTTGCTCTCGACGCGCCGCGAGCCGTCCTTTGGAAACGCATTGGCGCAGGCGCCTCGGTGAGAGTAGCATGGCCGTGGTACGGCGTGTATCCCCATGTGCACATAGCCCTTCCACAAAGACAATGTACTCTCGCATCGCCAGGTAACTGACCGTATTCAGTGCAGATCCCATCGTGCAACGACCCAGATTGATACCTGTATCTGATCCTGGTCTGACGTTCTTCATCGCATTGTTACGACCCCCATCGATGGCATTCACGCTACGCCACTGGCACGGCTGCTGTCGTCGCGAACGAAAACTGGGACGACGCCTTGATCGATGCAGACCAGCTGACATCGACAGGTCCTTGACAGGCCAAACGATTATCCACCGCATCGCGGATGCATTCTAACCCGGACGTTCACAGGTGCGTCGAAATAATTATAATCATATGTTTCAACTCCGTCCCCAGCTCCAACCCCATCTTGGCCCTAGCGAGACTATTACATATTCCGAACACTGAAGGCAGGATTCACCCAGACCAACCCAGCGACGAGTCGCGATCCTCCGACTCGGAGCTTTTGCCCCGCGCGCGCATGCCTACGCCTCGCGCCCCGAGATTCCATTCAACGCCGGGATTGTTTCGGAAAAAATAGATACATTGTTCTCTCAAAGTCTCCCGAAACGGGTAACGACGCACGATCTGCCCATGTCCAATCAGCGGGCGTGCATTCGGTACCTCATCGCACACGCGTTTTCCCGTGCTTGTCCTCCGATGCATGAGGTTTTTCACACCGGGATGTGCTTCTCATCTACAATGCTTTTCCGGCGTCTTTGAACATTGTTTCATTCGCTGCAAGCCCTCGCGGCATCGGTCTTCCGCTCGCGTGTTAACTAGGAATGAATGCCGAGCTGTGAACTCGGCCGTAGGATACGCGTCTTGAACGCTATAACTCCGAATCACACCATCACACGCCAGCCGCGAAGCGTTATGGTCACGTCATTACATTACGCAGACACGGACATGCGACACGAGTCCTCCTTGCAATTGAAGCCCCCCTTCATTTTGCCATTCGTCCGTGGCATGGTATTTTCCCTAAACCTGTGCTGGCTACTGGGTTTGGTCATATTGGGATCGTTGTGTTCAGGGACAGCCCGATCAGCAAATAGAATCCCGGGATGCATACGATGTGATCTGGATGGCCGGTGATTGTGGCACAACGATACAACAGTAAAAGCCTCGTTTGTGGGTTCAGGGAGTCTGAGATTGTTCCAAGATACAACAGTACATACTAGGCGAAACAAAAATTTAAGTCGGAAGCATCACCGAGAACAAAACACATAAACGCCAACAGTCAAAGAGAGCGCTTGCCGGCGGGCGAACAGAGCTGAGAACGTAGCGACGGCGCCGGTCGATAAGGTGGGATTTCGCACTGTACCACGAGATGCGTCGATCAAACAAGGGGGGACGAGTTTTAGGTTAGGTTCTAAATTCCACATGCATCAAATAACCCACCGATTGATTCTCTGGGGAAACGTTGTCCTGCCACGCTTTCTGTAAAGCTGGCTAATTCGATGGTCCAGCGAGCTAACAGGTTGCGAGTACGTGAGATCAATCGTGAATCACGCGTGAGAAACAGGCGGCTCACCGATGGTGGACTGTAAGGGGGTGGATTCAAGTCACTACCATTTGCTGCGCCGGAGCTGTGCGTGCCTTGCATGTACACATGTCGAGGAGGGCCCTGCTCCTGTGTCCGGTCTGGGAACGTAGCACTCTGTACTTGGCCTGGGAATGTGCTGCTCTCTTGACCAAAATTCTGCTCTTTACCAGACGATCTTTGCACTTGGTATACAGGCGAAGGTCGAGTCTGTGCAGGGATCGCGGGCGGGGGTCCTTGCACCGGATCCGCAAACGGCATCTGTACCCCGCCATACTGCGCAGGACTTTGCCCTCCGTATGCTGATGGTGGATGCCTGAGTGCCTTCCCATCATACCATCCCGACGAGGCTGGGTCAGGCCCGAGCTGTCCGCCCAAGTAATTGGATACCGTCGCACCTCTGGTGCGATAACGTCGCCGACAGGCAAGGGCGATGAAAGCCACAAAGAGGCAGAGCAGTACGACGGCACCTATGCAAACGTCAAGTTAGAATGAATCACGCAAGCGACGGCGGGGCGGACCAATCGTGACGCCAACGATGCGTCCCGGAGTCATCCAGTAGTAAGGGGAGTAACCCTGAGCGCGCACGACGTTCCATTGAGTGGCAATGGTAAGCAGAAAGAGGACATGTGGAGAAACGTTGGTCGATGAGTGCATCGTTGAGCTTGTAGTCAAGTTCAGGTTCAACCTACGTGGAGCCAGCTGCGCTGCGGGGCAGTGGGTGGCACTGCATCGGCCTCCTATCCCAAACCTCTCGATCAGGGATAATATGGTATAGTGTCACTCTCCATAAGTGAAAAGAGCGAGCTAATCATGCGGTTTCTTGGAATCCAAAGGCTCCTGTCGCGAGTTCTGGAAAGCGGAAGACGATAACTTACATGGTCGATGGCTGGTAAGAGAACACACGTTGTACGAAAGATATCGATGGCACCAGTCAGTAGCTTCTATTCCTCACATCTTCTCGTCAGTATACACCTTTTGGAGCTCCTACCTCATTACCATTTCGCTACGACGTTCGTATCGTAAGATGGTCCGCACGTATTCTCCTCTATCTCTTCGTCGATCACCCTATCCGAGGGGTATAGCGGGTATGCATAAAGATCGCCAAGATCGCCATCTGCGCATTGCTTCATGCAGCGATAAAGAGACAGTACTACGGTGTTTAGCCTTCAAGCTCAAGCTCGGAGACCGGTAAATTTCCAGGGGATACCAAGTCTCACATTCCGAAAGCGGAGAATCAATTTCGTCGCTTTTTTTTACAGTACATTTCCGAGTTTTTTTTTGATGAATAGAAGCTGTGCACATACCACCAAGCTCTAAGTCCCGAAGTTTGGATTTCCTCGGCCACGTATGATGTGAGTGACCTTGTGCTAAAGCAAGCTATGCACATAATTGTACTAAATAAAAAGGCAGTGTTTCGAGTAGATACTGCCTATATTCTTTCCGCCAAGGCAACAAACCAGCCACTGATGATGTGCACCTGACAAGCATGGCGTCGGGCTTCTAGACGCACAGAAAGTTATTGAGACCCCGGTGAGCTTTCATTACCTACTTTTCCATCGAGGCAGCATCTCGTTGACAAGTCTCTCCCACATACTCGGATTTTTTGCCTAACCAGTCGTATCCAAGCCAATGCTGAATATCCCTGCAAGTTTTCGCAAGTGCGTTACTTGTAACTTGACGGAATACTGTGCCGCATCATGAAGCCCTCCTATCGAGGATAAATGTTCTTGTTGGGACAGTACCGACCACCACTTTCGCGAAGCTCGGCGGTTACGATATAAGAGCATCAATTGTCTTGGAAATTCATTATCGCATTCTGATGTCACTTCTCTTCCTCCTTGCAATGGGCCGCTGGTGAAAATGTGGCGCAACTTTTGCGTCAGAACAACACGGTCGCAACGTCGCAAGTTCTCTTTCTCCTTTTGATGCGCAGTACCAATGGGAGTGATTGCCCAACCGGATCGTCTAAGCCGTTTCTCCGTCAACAATAGAATATCCATCGTTGCTTACACGAACTCAAACATTGTACTCCGAACGGTAGTTCTTGCGCATATTCGTCGTTGCGCATTGAACGTGATAATTCCGCTGATGACAATATTATTCAGCGCGGCGGGACAGGACACCATCCAGCCGATACTGAGGTTCGCCTTTTTCGACCTTCTCATCAGATCTATGAGTCTACTCGTTCATTCTAGTGCTTCGGGTCTGATCTGTAGGATGACCATTGTCCCTTGGCGAGTTATGACTATACGTCCCAGATGCTGCCTTGAAGCTTCTCAGACCACAGTCTGTTGCGACGCTGGGTCGATGTGCTATGCTGACAGCAGGAATTGCTGCGTCACTAGCAATTTTACTGCAGTGACTCGTTGGGCGGATGCGTGTAACATGCACGATGGCTAAGGCAGTAAACTAACGACTAACGAAGGTTGTCCTAAGGAACTTTCTGTACGGCGTGGTTTATACCTGCTCGGGCTCAAGTTCGTCGAGGGAGTATGACACGCCACAGCGTTTCTGTAATATCTACGAAGATAATCGGCGGTCATTGGCGTATCTCTATCTTCTAGAAGATGTGAGAGATGCACATGTTATTGATTATCCTTTTTCTTTCCATGCTGTTTTGCCTATGCAACCTTTTTTTTCTTGTACCAATTCTTTTCTTCTACTTAGTCTTATGTGCTCGGAAGCACACGAAAACAAGATACGTACTCCTAGTAGTTGTATTATGTAGGTTATCCTTCGTCTACTGAGATTTCAGGCCAAGATTCCCTTTCCAGGACGATTTACCTACAGAAAATGGGGCAGTGCTTTGCAGTGCTTGGTTCCTGGTACCTGGAGGACATTGTTAAATACTGACTCGGATGGCCATGTTCTCTGTCGATCCATTCCACTCTTCTCTTTTGCACAACTACCAACCCAGGTACCCTCTGATTGCATTTTTTTTAAAATTGTATCAAGCTAATGGTGATTGAACTCTAGAGTCTGAGTCTAACGTAGACTCACTCGGTGAGAGTGTCACGGTGCCATAGCACTCCCCGCACGATTGAGGTCTGTGGCCTCGGGAGAAAAATATGCATTTTCTGATCTAAACATCGTATTCCACCTATTAGTGATACCCAGAGAGCCTTCATGGAGGATTCTGACACAGAGTCATCTCCGCTACGGAGACGTTTCGACCAAACGAAGTCAAGCTTCTTCGCTAACGCTTCGGATCTCTTCATCTTTCTGTGCTTCTCTCTTCTGATTATCGCTTCAACTGCTCTTGTCGTTTTCGTGTACGTCGGGCAATATCTCGAATTCGACGAGATACCATTGGCTATGTCGATTCTCCAACGGTTCATATCAACGCTCTCGCTGACGATCATTTCCGCTACAATGATGATGGTTGGGAAGCGATACGTGCTCTCAAAGCTCACACGAGGAGGTATCCGATGCCGAAGAGTTGCCGTCTACAGCAATTCTTCCATCAGCAACATTGCCAACCATTTGTTCCTGTATGAGGTGGAATTGCCTCTGCTTGCTTTGCTCATCATCTGGCTCCTGGGATTATCGAGCGCGCTTACAATAAACGATACCTCAAAGCTAATGCCTATCAGCGGGTACACACTTCTATTGCCGCCTGCTGGCCCAATTGATCCCTCCGTACCTACAGTTGGTCTTGCTTCGGCTCAGTTGATCTTCGCGGCGTCGTCACTCTGCATGGGAATGGATGGTACTGTTGGACTCGTCAACGTTACAGGTACCACACTGACGAGTGGTGGCTCGGCGGGGAGTATCTACTACCCACCACTTACATTCCTCTCGGATTTTCGAGACGTGTCTCCCTCTACGATTACTATGAACGGATTCAAAATTTCGGTGGATCAACCATCTTCTCTACCGTCCGGTTCACAAAACCTCTCGCAATGTGTCGACCCGAGAGTCCAAATGTATTTTGCCGGTGCAGACAACCAGACGATATCCTTACTTGTTTCCAATGCTAATATGCAAGGGAATCTGTATCGGTTCAACGCTTCTGCAGTCACGATGGGCGGAACGCTGTCCCTCTCTCAATCTTACGCGGAGTTTGCCTTAGACGGGACCTCGTCTCCAAACGTCATGTCGAGTGACCAATGGGCGCTGGACATGATGAACATCATTTGTAATACCACTATGCCATCCATCGGTTTCTGTACTGCGTCTTCTCAGTCAATCGCGAGCATCGCCTCATTTGTCAACTATCGCGACTCTTCGGTTTCGCCTGATATGGTGTCCATCTGGACCACGGTCCTGGGCATGGTCATGGGAGCGTACAGTACCGCCGTCGCTTCGACTTTGTCACCCGACTTCGTGTCCGCTGAGACTGTCTCTGCCACATTCGACGGCACTTATCTTGTCGTCGACTATGGCGTCTACCTCCTGATTGCCAACATCGTGGTGTCCATACTTCTATTGATCTTTGCGGTTCGGTTCTACCGCGCTACCAAGCTCGGGACAGATTTCATGCACCCTACCCGTCTCATGCTCGATCCGTTGAAGAAACCTTATCTTTTCGATGCTCCGCTGGATGAAACAATTGACACGTTGGACAACCCTTACTTGGTCGTCAGCGAAGACAAGGAGCTGCTGATCATGAAAGAGAAATGATGGTTTGTGACAAGACTCCTTCGTTCAGATGTTAGATGCACAAATGTATTCCAGATACCGCGTCGAGTTCATGATTTAGGTTACAGAGTTATATATGTACATTTAGTCGTCTAATTGTATACGAACGATGATTATCCCGCTGCTCAAGGAGAGCGAAATAACTATTTTAAGACTCGGGCCGCTACCCGTGCACACCCTCTCCGAGGGTGAACAGAGAGCTTAAAATCGGTAGTGTCAGTATGCATGATGGAAGCTGCAAGGGTCCCGTGAGTTTTGCAACGTCAACATTTTGGTGTGGTAGTATACCCTCGTGATGATGTAGGAGTCGCAGATTGATCGAGGAGGCCGCCAGGGGTGGTTACCTCGGACTTGACTCTCCGAGGTCTTATGACTAACTTCCATCGCAAAAGTACCCTGGCGCACCGCAGTATACCCAAGCATCTCAAGAAACGGAATACGGAACCGAGGAATCCACACTAGCGGAGGATGAGCGACTCAGCAACGCGGAAATGAGTTTTTGATCACCATCGTAATGCTGCGGCAACCACTAGGCACGTATTTGGTCAAATGCAAGGCCTCTTTCCGTGGATCCGATATTGAGTATAACGCATCCATGTCTGATTTACGAAGCTGCCAAGGAGTCTGATCAGGAGGATGAATACCTTGCCTTCGGGACAGCTATCGAAGCAATTCCTTTTTCGCATTTTGCGCACAAATAGGTGTCAACAGATCGATCGGTCCGACCGGACGGTCCCACGGATTCGGAGCTAGAGCAGCCAATACTCACACCCATTTGTTACATTTTCAACCTCAGGTCCGCAGCGCCTTCTGATTCCTGCCTCCAAGCTGCTGGCCCCGCATGCTAGTTCTGCAAGGTTGCCCATCTCTCTGGTAGGTCGCGATGGAGACGAAGGGAGTGTCTTGGCGCTTCAGGTCTTAAACAACTATCAGTGTCGCCGGCTGCGGACCTCACCGTTACTCGCTTGCCGTAGTTTCCTTTTCGTTATAATATATTACCTTGTTTATTACCAAGGTCTTCCGTGTTCTTCTGGTAAACGAGGGCGACGCGCAGCATTCGCCAAGCGTTCACTGATGGAGTAGGTACCCAGTTACGTAGTTGAACAAAATTAGGTCGCAAGAGTGACGTAGCCACTGGGTTGGTACATCTGTCGAGCACTGTAATAACGTAACTTTTCTGAAGGCGTTTTGGCACAATTCCTGAGCACTCAATTGGCTCGCTAATGCGAAAACAAAGTAATTACCTCACGGATAACATATTAAAATTGGACACGAGCAGTGAAAAAAAGCAGTACAATGGTAAAGGTATGCTGTGTACCCGGGTACCAAACCGGCCAGAACGAACGGTCTCCGTGTTTGCTTCCTCTCGCCTTCGTCATATCTTACTCAGTACTTGTCATTTATGTGTATCGTAGGCTCTTATTGCTCCGTGTATGTTGCTATTTATACACTTCCTATTTATAAACTTGCCTGTAGTATCTGTCATCTCATTGCCGAATCGAACCCACTTTTTTCTAAGCATCAATTCGGACATTGGGTGAATTTGACAGAATCTACATGTAGATTAGCGTAGATTTTAATCCTGTTAATTAACGCTAATTTACATTGGCTAACTGGAGGTTCGAAACTGCGCAGTGGATTAATTGGGTGGACTTGGTAAAATTCCAAATCCCTGGTACCCTAGTACTAACACGCAGTTTCACTACAGTAACGCCAAGCGACGCGAGGACGAGGATACGCTGACGAGAGTTCAATATGAACCATGCGTTGACGCGAACGTGAACAAGAAGGGCGCATCTAAGACGACGAGAGGGGCGGCGATAATGCGCAGACGGGGGGGGGGGGGGAATGCACATGATAAGGCGTGGTGCGACCGGCCGAAGGCCGCGGGACCGTTGCTCGGCCAA